>PTEX01000014.1:5810482-5836769 GCA_003342815.1 Eudromia elegans | reverse complement strand
AAATTCACATCCTACTCTTTTCTTTATCTGGGTAAATGTTTCATTCTTGTAACTTTATTTTAGTGGACAAAGTGTCAGGGCCATTTTTGTATGTGAGAGAATAGGAGATTTCAAAGGCAGATACTTGACATATAATTAAGCTGCAAAATCAAGTGGGGTGAGTTCTCTTTTAGTATGATCTCCCAGCATGAGAAGTATCAAGCTTCTGTGCATAATAGCCTTAACGTATTATCCAGACAGTTTGTTGTGGCACAGGTGAAAGATTAAGAAGCAATTGGAATTCTAACACTGTTATGTGCTCATTCAGGGAGCAAAGGTGACATGAGCTTTTGACTGAGTTCAGTCATGGAAAGGAAGCATGCAGAGGGTGGAAGCAGAGATGGGCTACTGAGGATGAGCACAGAGACATGGCCTGAGCTTGCAAAGATGAAGCTGGAAAATCAAAGCTCAGCTGGAATCAAAACTAGGGAGGTATGTGAGAGATAGTTAAAGAAGCCCTTGTTATATCAGCAGCAAAAGAAAAATCTAATTAAAATGGAAGCCTTGCTATCCAAAGGGGGCAGGCAGTCCAGTGATTAAGGAAAGACTGAAGTACTAAAAGTGTCTCTCAGTCTTCCCTTTCCCTGGATCTCTCTCACCATTYACCTGCTGTTGGCAAGGTTTGCCCCCAGACCTTTTTGCCCTAAGACTACTAGCAGAAGATGAAAAAAGTCTCATCAGACTTCTAAACTGGGGAGGAACTTCCCCACTGTAGGAAGAACTTAGTCAACGGCATGTGCACGAGCCCATGGACCTTGATGGCATGGCTCTAGAGGTTTTTGAGGGAGATTGGCTACAACCCTCTAAGGTAACTCTTCAATTTTCATATCGATAGTTTTGAGGAGGTTTCTCTGAAGTGGAAAGAGCAAATATCATAGCTTACAAGAAAGACAAGGAGGACCAAGGTTGCTCCCGGTTCGCCTACCTTCAGTCCTTGTGAAGTAAGTTCTCCTGAAAGCCATTCACAGGACTTCATTCACAAGACAAGGTAATTATTGGGATGTCAGCAGGCATGTACCAAGGCCAAATTATGCTTGGTAGCCTGATAGGCCTTCTGTGATGACTGCCTTGAATATATCTTGAATTGAGCAAGGCCTTTCATATGTTCTCTCATGGYATCCTGATGGCCAATTAGACAATGTGTGCTACATACATGTGTAATAAAATGCATGACTGGACCATTGCTTTCAGGGGTATGTAAGCAGTAGTGCAAAATCTAAATTGTAGTCTGTTGTTAGCAGTATCCCTCAGGAATTGATGTCATGGTCATTATTGCTGCTCACTCCCCAGATGATGGGATGGAGTGCGCTCAGCAAACTCATGGACAATAACAAATTGTGGGCAGCAGTTGATTTGCTGGAGGTTAGGGTTGYTATTCAGGACCTTAACAGGCTAGACAAACAAAAGATTAGGACTCTTAGRAAGCTCTGCAATGACAAATGCAAAGATCTGTTTTCCTTGATCCTCCAGAAAATTCAAATAGTATTTAAGGCATTTCATTCTTGCCTTTCCAAWAGACATTTGAGTAAATAAGATGCTATAAGGTATAGTCCAAGGAAACTTCAAAAAAAGGTGAAAGGAAGAATTTTTGAGAGGCACACTGATGCACAATASTCTTGGTTTGCCACTGGGATATGCTATTCCTATTTCTTGCTGGTCACAGCAGAATGGTACTTCCCAGTAGTTTTGCTACTCCCAAAATATTACAGAGGTGGTGTTAACAATCTCTTGTAGATGCAGCTCAAAGGTTTTTCTGCAATTGYGATATCTCCATAACAGATTCAAAGGGTATAGAGCAAGTGGCAATGAATATACACAGGCTAAGCTTTGTGCTTTGGGTCATTACTCTGTTTGTAAACTTTTGCTGCAAACTTTGTGGTGCTACTCATCTCCTATTCTGACCTGGAGAAATAATGGAAAGGTACACCTATTTTAAACAATTTGATGCAGAAATCATCACTTGTTGCATAGACTGAAAGTGAGAAAAAGTTTATTCTCTTCTAATTATAAGAAACTTGCATCTCTAGGCAGCTCTGCATTCTTTTAAGCTTCATTTCTTACATAGTTCACTGAGTTAAGATACATTTTAATTTTGTCTTGTATGCCCTAATTTTTAATTATGAAGTCCTTGGGCRTATCTTTTTACATAATTGGATGCATTTCTGAAACTCTTGGAACATCTTGTGCATTGCTGTGCTGTTAAAATTTAGGACAAGTGCACCCATGAATATGGAGATCTAGTATCAGTTTTACTGAGTACAGCAAGTGGCTTGTTAATGTTGCCTCAAAACAGCAGGTCTGCTATTTTTGGTGAGGAATGATTTATTTTATCAAACYTCTCTTATTGAACAAGGATTAATTGGATCAATACAGAACCAAAATACAAGACCCTTGGAAGCGTATGTTTTATGACTTGTGCTGGGTCATAAATGATTCTTCCTTAGAACTAGAACAAGATCATAAAGATCCAATGACACTAATTCAGGTAGAATTGATCTTAAATTAGAATACAGTAAYTATATATTATATTAGAAGGCATGAGACATACTAGTTTCCAAGATGGCAGTTAGTTGTATCCATCCTGGTGTTTCATCTCTTGTGCTTCTATTAGGGAGTTTCAGGGAAGCATATATCCTTGTATCCAAGATTTGGACAGGAACCATTCTAATGCAGATGGAACTGTATTTATAATTATTAACTCCTGTCAAATKACTTATAAAAGATCAACTCTAGTCATAGGTTTCATGACAAGTGGGAAAATAAATTGTTCAAGATAGAATGCAAATCAAGGATAAAGTTCAACTGACTTTCAGAATGTATAATTATATAAGTCACAAGGTAAGACAGTCTTTATTTAAATTTTTTTTTTTTAGTTTACAAAAGTTGGTTGAAAAAATGGCAGGAGAGAGGAACCTAAAAGGTGTTAATTCTTGAAAAATGTCAGATTACCTTGAAAAATAATTCCTGGTGACATTAGGAAAAATATTTCCTGAAAGCAATTTTAAATTATAAAAGTGTACTGATKAATCTGTTATAGAAAACAGTATAAATGGACTATATTTTCCAGAAATGCACTCTCATGGGCTACAAAGCTACATGTAAGGTACAATGTATACTGTACCATATGATGCTGARGAGCAAAAAAGCATCAATAACAATGACAAAACAAAACACAGAAACAACCCAAAAGTAGTAAGACTGCAAAAGCGCAACAAGATTGTGATTAAGGATGTGGGACTGCCACTTTGTAACACTCCAAGAGCTATCAAAATAATTGGTACTGAAAGTCAACATTCCTAGAGTATATCACCATTACAATTGTTAGGAACCTGATTTTGAGTTGATGTCTGGATTGTGAAACTGTATATGTACCTACTTACTGTGTGTTTACACTGTATACAGATGATTACATATGTAAGTAACATAGATTTTGGTRTTGAATGTTAGAAAATACTAGCCAAATAATAGATTAACAGTTGGAGAAAGAATTCCCCTACTGCCTGGTTTAYTCCAGGTAAAACTTGTCCTAAAGCATTTGATTTTTTTTTTTTTTTTCTTCTCCCTTTTACTTTTGGGCTAGATTGTGTTATACCTTCTTGCTCCCATGCCACAGGGCAGCGTTTTGACCTCAAACAATACAGATGCACAMGAGCTGGCCCAGAGCAAGCTGGTTGGCTTACACAAAGCGGTGTGGTGCTGTGCAGTGATGATAGCTGGAGCCCTGGAAGCACTGTAGCTTTCATCAGTGATAGCATTGCCTGTAGTCCTGTCTACATAGCACTGCTTTTATTTCATCTCAGACCTGCATTGCACAGTTCGAATGCAAAAGATTGGTCTTCCTTTCACCTAATGGGAATCTTAAGCCAAAGAGAATGATATTCTTTAAAGTTTGCGAGAAATGGAGTAGGAGGAGAGAACAGCAAGCAAAAATACATGTATGAGTCTCAAAGATTGGTTTGAGAGGGAAAAATAGGAAAATGACCAAAATCCAGGTRGCTGGAAAATGGCATATGACTCCATTTGTCTATTATGTAATGTTATATATGAAATGTAAATACATAGCAATTATGTAAATTGGTTGATTTGTTTTTTCTTACTGTCCTGAAGTTTCTTTCAGACAAAGTCAGTATCAGCAATAGGTTCATGCTGTAACACATGGGACAATGTATAAATGTGCTTGATATCTGATTTGTATCCATTCAGCAATAACAGTCTCTCCTGGGTATACTAGGCTTCCTGTGTATCCACACATCGCTATATCTCAACCCATRGATACCGTACATATCAAGTTACCTATAACTAGAATGCATAAACTGTCAGGATGATGTCTTTACTTCAATATATCCCACTTGATTCTTATATTTCAGGATGTCTAGGAAAGTAATAGATCTTGCCTAAAGCAAGCAGTGTGMTATAAATTAGATTGAAATTTTTGATTATATACTTGGTGTTGCAAACCCTATTATTCTAAMAATCATAAATATAATTTTGAAAAACAGATATATACCAATGGAACTGTATTCCTGATAGCCTCTCAGGATTTGATTTTATTAATATAAAAAATATATATATATTGTTCACGTGTCTTTTAAGCGACTTTGGATAGAGAGGTAAACAATTTCCTAGAGTGGGGGAGATATTTTTACATCATTCAGCTTTGTGTGATTGCAACCTTGTTAGTACTGTATGCTAGAATAATAGGAAAACATAAGGATTTTAGCATAATTCGGGTTGGAAAGGACTTCAAAACAAAAGTAGTCCAATTTCCAACTCAAAGCTAGATCAGGTCCAGTCAGGTCTTGAAGAATTCCAAGGATGGAGACAGTGCAATCTCCCTTGGTAACCTGCTCCAGTGCCTGACTGTCCTCTTGAGGAMGAAGTTTCTCCTCATAATCAAGAAAATCTTTCTTATTTCAATTTATACTTGCTTTCAGTCACTTTCCTCCCTCTTCCTCCTCCATACATCTCTGAACTGTCTCTAGATTCTGATTATTTTTCTCTTTGAACCTGAAGCACAGAGGCCCATGAGATATTTGCATCAGTCTTCACTGATGAGATATTGAGTACCTCGGCCTTATGTATCTGCTGTTACTAAATGACACACCCTGTTCAGCATTGGGCYTTCATTCTCCTTATTGAACCTTTTACTATTAACTTAGTGATAGAAGTTCTTGTTGCCATTGGCATCTCTAAGAGATCTCAAATCTGGATGAGCTTTACTTTACTAACACCAGTGCTGCATGCCTTTTCAACCTATTTAAATTTCTTTGTACCTATGAATTCCCTGGTTAGCAATATTGGTCTCCTGATGTTCAAAAAAACAAGCAGATATATTGGGATATACACTTGGAGGTCACTGTCCTTACCAGCCTTCYATTGTACTTTTGATTTAAGAGTTGCCTCCTCCTATGTGATTCTATCTACCTTGAATAAGCTGAAATAGATTTTTCTGAAGTTCAGGATCTTTATCCATTCTTTGCAGCACTCTAGCCATATAGGCTGTCCCACTACATCTTAGTAATTGCAGTCCTGTCACAACTTCTTTGTTTTGCATTTCCCAAGCTGCGTGCATTTCTGCTAATACTTTATTATTTCAGAGATTTTTCTGGTACTCATCACCTTGCACATTTTGCTGCCCATGTCTGTYTAGCTGTTTTCTTACCTGACACTGGGTTGACTGCTTGGCTATTCCTAATTAACAGTTCTCCTTAGCTGACCAACCTCTTGACAAAGATACTTTTGCCATCTTTATTAGGTGAATCATGTCTCTCCTCAGGAGTCCTTGATTCTCATAGAGGATGCCTTGTTCTACAAGCTAAMTCACTTGATTGTATAGCTGATTACTTCACTAGTGTTGCCTGCAATCCATTTCCTGAAAAGAAAAAAAAAAAATGGATCTTCATTTTACAAAAACTGCTGCTGAACCAACTGTTGATTAAAAGTTATGGTAGTGTCATCATGAAAAAGAAAATCAAACAMTGGGGATGATGAGTTTCTCATCTATCTTAATAGGCTATGTTCTGTTTATTGCAGATCTAGTTTATCTGGTTTATTGGTAGATCAGGCCTACAGAACTTTGACGTGCCTGTTGAATTACAAATATATGCTTTAAAAATCCCTGACTTGCATATCTTTACATGTTTTTTGAATGCAATTGGTAGCTATTATTATTTCTCAGAGCAAGTTTAAAATCTCAGTGTGCTTTCTTTTTGAATTAAATTGCTGCTTTTGTCATTGTATATCTCATGGCTGAGGGAGGAGGAGTAAGGGGAAGAGTTGAGTTACTGCTGTCATGTATATCCAACCCTTGCTGGGTTAATCCAATGCTGACTGCTGTTTCTTCTCCCCAGGAAGCACTTTTTAAAGTCTTTAAGTGCTATTGAGAGCAAGAGGGTAAATGTTCTGTAATGACTTTAAGTTCAGTAAGCAAAGGAAGAAGTTTCTCGAAAAGTTCGGGAAGCTGAAAAAATCTGTCAAAGGTAGATTGCTTCTCCTTGCCGAYTGGGAGAAGCATGCTTCGTTACACAGTGGGGTTCCACTGGTGCATAGCAGTAAATAGTAAAGTAACACATAAATACAATTTAGCATTCAAGTAGATCCTTAGAGACTCAAAAGTAATCACAGGATATTTTTAAGAGACTTTTTWAATAAAGAGGCCAGATTTGAGAGAGTTTCTGTTCCTAGCATCATGTTAGCAAGTGAATTAGTAGGTTAAAAAAGGAAAAAAGTTTACAGGAAAACTTCATACACGTAAGGAAAGCTGCTTCCATCACCTTTATCCCTCCTTCCTCTCCTTGTCAGTTTTGACATACTAGGAAAATTCTTCACCAAGTTATCTCTTTGCATCTTAGTTCCTGTTGCATAGAAAAAAAAAATGAAAGCAGAATTTGATTAGTTATTCTTTTGGTGTGCGGGTTGTGAACCAGAAGTAGGATTTTCTCATCTCTTATTTATTTTGGTAGCAGTCTATTCCTTTATAAAGATTATAGTAATAATTTGAGCAATTCACAAATCAGTAGAAGGTAGATTCAAGTGTTACAAATAAAATAAGGCCTTCAGAGTAAAATGATTTCTTTTCYGTTATAGAAAATCATAGTGTGAGAGTAGATGACAGAAGCTACAGAAGTTTRCCAAGTCTGTTCTTATTGCCCAGAGGCAGGGGTCTCTCACTAAGGCAAGATTTTTTTGATCTTTGCTTTTTCATCAGTAAATTGCTATTCTCACAAAGATGTTTGTGCAAGAAGTCCCCTTCACCTCAGATTGCATATCCACATTCCTCAGGTTTTAGGAGTAGAAAAGGTTCTGCAGGCTGGAGTCCTGTAAGTGTATTGAGTGATGCCTGTGTGAAGGCACATGAAGATGCACGAGGTAGCTGTAGCTGTACTTGGGAAGGGTAGCAGGCAGTTCTTAGAGAGGAGMCTTGCTTTCCCTGTGAAGTGCTGCATTGCATAGATTCTCCTCAAGGGACAGGGGAGCCTGTTCATTTTTCATGTAGAACAAAATACCAGAAATTGTGTCCCATCAGGTATGGTAGAGTGTGGCACTTAAGTATTATTGCTAGCACAAAAAAACTTAGAACACTAAGGAATTTAACTTGATATCTTGAGAGTAGAAAAAGCCTTTTTCTTTCCCTTTTAGAGTAAAATTCAATAGTAGCTTTCTCATAGTGCTAGTACCAGTTATTTTGGAAAACCAGCAAATAATAGGAATGATGGTGTATTTTTCTCATTTTGAGAGCTAAGTATTCATTCTGATCACTTAACAGCATTTTTCCTTTATGGCCTTCCAGCTATGTAGTCATGTAAGCCTAAGTTGTCCAGATTTTCAACTCTGGTCAGAGTGCACTTTGCTTAAGGCTTATGTGTGTTTGAGTAAACAGGTTTTTTTTTTCTTTGGCAGTTGAACTACATGTGCTTCCCAGGTCTTTAACTTGTGCTGCAGTATGTATTAGGGCCAGTAGTTTGTTTTATATGGTAAATTTGGATAGGCTGTTATATTGTAAATATTGAAGGATAAGGAACTTGTATTCTTTAATGTTCTACAAAAGTTTATCATCAGGGAAATATTTATGATATGCACTTCAACTTCATGGCTATCAGCCTTTTTTTCTTCCTTTTTTTTTTTTTAGGAGAAATATTAAGCACGACATGATTAGCATACTGCAGATTAACCTACAGTGATCCAAATGTCTCCAAAATGAAGTTATTGTTATACAGAGATCTTTTTAATGTTTCTGGAAAAAAAAAATCAATTGTTTTGTCACACTTTTTTTGTGCATACACATCTCCACAAGCAGTAGCAGTGAGTAGCTCTGGTGCCTCTTGCTAATTTCAGAAGGAGTTAAATGCATTACCTTTAAAACTCATCTAATGAACTGTTGACTTGTCCTAATACACCTGATAAGTCTCTTCTAGCTACAGTGTTTATAGTCACTGTCACTGCATGAGTCCAGGTGTCTCCATTCCTATTTAATACAGTATTTTGCTTCTTCTAGTTGCTTTTCTGCCCCTGCCCATCCCACCTCCCCCCACAACCTCCCATAAGTCAGGTATAATTTTGAAGTTCATGAAGTACTTGTCAAAAATTGATCTCTTGTAATGATAAGCCGAACAGTTTTATATAGCGTAAGGAAATGAACCATCTTCTATATATTTATCACTATATTTATCCTTCGAGTCCCCTTTTTAAGTAAAACTGCCATTTTCCCTATTTTACTTAATGTTATCCCTGCCTTTATACCTGTCAAACTCTTCAGTTCTCTTTTCAAGGCTGAAGAATCCTTCCTTATTTCATTATTCTATAACATTGATCACCTGTACCTCTTCTACTATTTATATCCTTTTTGATATAGAGGGATAGAGGTCAATACAGTACAAAATATTCATGATGCAACTACATCTTGATTCAAGCAGCAGAACTTATTCTGCTTTCCACTCCATCCTTAATTTTAAGCATTCATTTTGTCTTTTCTGAATGCCATGGAACATTAAACTTTTAGAGGCCTCAGATTGTATCACTGCTTGAAGGAAGACAAGCTGTATTATTTTTGAGTGCTGCTAAATCTATTTCATCTGCAGTCACTCAACACAGTGAAATTATTCTGCAACTCTACCTGACCTTCTTGGTCCCTGACGAAGCAAACTGTCACCTTCCCCTGTCTTTTTTTTTTTTTTTTTCCATATTGCTTATGAATTTTTGACTAGCTGAGTTTTTCTAGGAACTGAAAAGCAGTTTTCAACTTTGGTATTAATATGTAATAATGTATTCAGCTGATATGCTATAGCACCTCATAGGAGTTTTGAATGTATTCTCCAGATACTTCCTCTACGTTGTCTTATTTCCCTCAGTTGATGCTATGCCCTCCTATCTGAGCATATTATATTGGCTTTATCAGTGGTTAGTCTTAATTAATGCACACAACTGAGGTAATCAGTAAGGGCATCCAAAGTGATCAGAAGCAGGCTTAATTTACCAGGGCTTGTAACAAGATAATTACTTCTTTCTTCTGTTTATGAAACAGTTTACTTCAGAGGGACCCAGGCACTTGTAGAGATGAAAGGAAAATGTACATAAGGTAGAGATTAGAGTAAGAAGAAATTCATTGTTTGTTACTTTAGGGTTGCATGCAGCATGGGGTTTGCTCTTTATCATATGAAGCATCTTTGCAATCCTCTTGAGTTCAGGATTTTTATTTATTTATTAATCAGCATAGCACCAGACTATTTTGTATCTACATGAACTTGTTCTGCCACCTGTGAGTGTCCTTTTAATATTCGGACTCCAATTTAGAGGAGTGTGAGGGATTCTACCATGATTTCATACTCTTATACATGAGTAACATGATGCCTTCCAGAAGTCAGACTGAAAATGAAAATACTCAGTATTTTAGCGCTTTCCTATCATTCACAAGAAGAGATGGAAAAACTAAGTAGGTGCCAGGCACTGTCAGTAGAAGTTCAACTTAGATTTAAAAATAAACAAAACACACGCATACAAATCTCTCTTTTTTTTTTTTTTTTTTTTTTTTTCCTAGCAAATTATTTTATGTTATACTGGAGAGAAATTGAAGTGAATTTGATATTTTTTTTTTTTTTTTTCTAGCAAATTATGTTATACTGGAGAGAAATTGAAGTGAATTTGATAGTTAATCTATATTCTAAATGCATAATCACCACATTCGGCTTTTGGTAAGGTTGTCTCTCACTACCATGTTTTGTTTTTCTTACTAACCCTCAGAATAGCTATATAACCTCATGTTGGAGAYCCCCGTTGTCCAATATCCTGTCTCAGGCAAATGGAAGAAATAATGTACTGATCATTTACTGGAATCCCGAAGAGTATCGCGGGATCTCTCTGAAGAGCTAGGAATTGAAAAGAGAGAAAAATATTACTCTTAACTAAAAGCAGGTCTCCATAATTATTTTTAAACTTTCCTTGTTTGTTTTGCTTAAGAGGTTTTCATCTTCCATTCTGCTTTTGTTTAGACTTGAATAATAAATCACTAAAGCACATGGAGCAGTTTGTAGCTCTCTCAGACCAACAGTATTCCTCTCATCATAAATTCGAATTCTTTCATATTTGTGTCTTATCAAATATAAATCCAATTAACTTAAATAGCAGACTACCAGCACCATAATATCCACCCAGAATCATCTGTTTTCTGCAAATTGTTACTATATCAGAAGAAGAAGAAAAAGCAGTAAGAAGATGCTTTACCTCATGTAATACTAGTGCAAGTTACAAAACAAGTACATCTGGATGTGGGGGAGGCTTATGCTTGTTTGGGGAACAGACAGACTCTGGTATTATAGTGTCCATGAGATTGATTGTAGGTGATAGAAACCAATGGAGCTGGCCTATAAAAAGAGGTAGGAATTGATGGAGATTCTGTAGGAATTGATGGAGATTTTCACGGGGAAAGAAACTTAAATGAGAATTTATCACAAAGTTCCTCCTGTTCCAATGGGGAGTTAAAAAAAGGACAAGAACTTTAGGAAAAAGGAAAAATGCTGAATGTGTAGTTTCTCAAAGGGGAAGGAAAGACACAAAGTGGTATACTGGACATTCTCACATTGCTTTGATACTTACGTGCTGTTCTGGAAAGCAGTGATAGTTGCAAGCTGGAGCATAATAATTTTTTAAAAATCATGAGGCATTGGATATATAAAAAAATGGGATGATAGGTGGTCAGAGATAAGAACAGAATGAAGCTGCCTGTATTTGTAGAAATGATCCTGTTCTTGTTGCTTATGTCATTTAAGTTCTTCAGGAAAACTATGCTCTCAGCTGATACTACATTATTTGACCACAAACTGCACAGGTCAAGCTGCAAACATAYGGAGAAGTTAGTTGTAGTGGTGAAACCAGAAGGCATGCTGGAATAACTGCAGTTGTAAAATTGCATTTTGACCTTTCCAAATTTAGGCTTTTTACAGTAGTTGCCTTAGCAGCCTAATGAATTTTTACTTAAATCCCTTCTTTATAAGCTTATCAATCTTACATTTGCCATTAATTCCAACTTAAGAACACTACATTAAATAGAATCATGTCTTAAATTCAGTAAAAATATTTTCTTGTAAATTACGGTACTATAGTGTAGATTTCTATTAAAACATCTCTAATTTAGGATCTTTAAATCAKCTGGAGAGTCTAAAAGGATCTAGCCCTAACAATTCTGTGTAAATTACATTATACTTGCTTATTTACTGTGACTGACTTATCCCTTTTTTGTCCAAAGGTTTTTCTATGTTACTATAGTTTTTATATTTGTTTAAGTATATTAGTCTCTGAAAGAAGCTATACTTCACAAGAATTTCTTCTGAGAAGTAACTAGTTGGAATCCTACCATACTACTAAATAATATACCTAATACTGTTATCTGTGGTCTGTCTCTGGTATTTCTTGTTCCTTTGGCATAGGCTAGATGATTTGCACATTTATGAACTATTAAGCATCTTCTATACACATCCTTCTCTACCTGATTCTGAGTCACAGAAGGATTAAAGTGGAAAGGGACTTCTAGATACCATCTAGTCCAAAACCCCTGTTCAAGCAGGGTTACCTAGAGCACAATGCACAGCATGTATCCAGGCCAGTTTGAATATCTCCAGAGAAAGAGACTCCACATCGTCTATGGACAACCTGTTCCAGTGATCTGTCACCCTCACAATTGAGAAGTTTTTCCTCAAATTCAGGCAGAACTTCCTGTGCTTCAGTTTTTGGCTGTTGTCTCTTGTCTCCTCTCTGGCTATCACCAAAAACAGTCTACCTCCCATACTTATTAATTTCAGAGTCTGCATAAGATTTATATTTTACTGCAGTGCAGGAGGGAGAAATGAAGCCAGGGTCAAAGGGGAGCATAAACTGTTTGCTTTCGCCAGTTAATACTGTCCTCTCTTACCACTCTCTGTGGTTCAGGAAATTTATTTTATCTTCCTTAATCACCTTCCTTGATTATGCTGGTAAACAAGAAGAATGAAGATAAAAGACAAAATAAACAAACATGAGGTCATGCCCTGTATACTACATCTAGGATAAAATAAACATGAAAGCATGATTGAAGTTACTCATTAAAATACTGCTGCTGCTGGAAGAGGTTGAGGGGTAGCTCATTTGAGTGGGATGTGGGAGATTTGGGGTCAGCTGGTGGACTGAATTCTCTCCAAGGGCATGCAGATTTAGACCTCTGTTTATTGGAGGAAGAATCTTCCTTGACATCTTCATTAGAGAAGACCAGGCAATGTTAACACACAGACAGAGATAAAGATATAAATTTGCAACACAAAGTTTATTTAAATAAGAAAAAGAAATAAAATTCTGGCTAGTCTGTATGCAAAAAATCCCAATATGTAGCTAAGGTTAAAAAAAAAAATAGAAGCAGTATTTTCTACGGTGCTCAGTGATAAATGCTCTAAAATGACTTTGCAATAATTCTATAGCAATATTGTATTTAGTGGAAAACATCATCACTAACAGTAAAAAAGGGAGGGAAGCAAATAATTTAATTTTCCTTTTTACTCTGTCCTATTTTTTTGCAACTGATACATGTCCCAACTAGTACTAGTCATATTAGTCATCCCAACTAGTACAACTGATACATGTTCCAACTAAAGGCTGCTTTGGAACTTGTTTTATTACTATCTTTCTAACCACTGTGTGATCCAGGCAGCTACAATTGTTTTCATTCACACATTGAAAGACAGGCAAGCTTTTATTTCACATTTTGCTCTGCAAAACTGTATCGGCTGTGTTGCTCTCTTCTAGCATAGACATGTAAAGAATGGTTAATGGTTCTGAACTTTAGGGGAAATTGAGACTCCTGATAATTAAAATGTTACCATACTCTGTCTAATAATGCCGTACACATTACCATGGCTATTACCATAATGGAAATAGCTGAGCTTTTACTAATATCTTGTTTTTCTCCTTAATATGAAGCTTTTCTATATGCTTATAAGAGGGAGGGGAAAAAAAAAAGCCATTTTAAACAGTAATAGGAAGCAAGTGCTGTCATTACACTTTTTCTGCTGTGAAAATAGCTGTGTGCTATCCTCACTGAATAATTTCTATTGAATTTCATTGTGTAGACAGGTAAAAACTCAGTTACTACATGAGCTGAAGAAGTGTCTGGTTATTACAGCAGTATCTTTTTGCTATAAAAGAAATAAGTAAAATAAGCAAAGTAACATACAAGTCAGTGAAAGTAGACAGACTGTCAGAAGAAGCACTAGCAAATGGAAAACCAGTTGAACATGTTATATTTTAATTTGCAGAGACAAAAATGACAAGCAATTTATTTACATAAAACTGTACAAAAGCAAATTAAATTATGTAAATATTTCATAAATAGAGGTGGACTAGCGYTTAATACATTTTGCCATGTTTAGCATAGTTGCGTGCATAGTGACTCATAATAAACAATGATAAATTGTTCTCTGCTTCACTATCAACATCCAAGTTGCAGAACAATAGTCAATGATTAATATTACAAACAGATCGTACCACACTGAATGCAAGTGCTTTAAAATTTAGGAAGATGTCTGAAAGTATACCCCAGGTAGCTGGAAAAAGACGTCATCTTCCACATATTTACGCTCTTCCATCAAGGAAATGGTGTATATTTATTTATCACCAAAGAAAGATGCAGAAAATTATCTTGTTGTTCAAGTTCCTTGCAAGTCTTTGGTGATGGCTGTACTTGTGACAGGTTCATTTAGCCTTATTCTTTATTTTCTTGCTTGACAGCTTCCTGGGATAGCCTTTCAGCCCATCGTTTCAATCCCATTTAAGTTCTTCCCCCACATAAAAAATAATGTTTGACTTCTTTTTTTCCTGAAACTCAGGCAGCAGGCCAGTCAGAAACCATATTGAATAAGCATAGTGGATCTGAGATCCTGAATGAGCATTAGATTTCAGACCAAAGCTATTGAATTTTCTAATACATATAAAGTTATATATTAACGCTTCAATCTATAAAAGTGCCCTAATGTAARATACATGCAAAGCTCATTTGAGTTTCCCATAGAAGGAAATAAAAGGATGAYTCCTTTACTGTACAAAAAAAATGTAACGGCGGCTAAAAGCAATTAATAATAACAAAAAAAAAATACTGTCTATTTTCCTGGCAACATGAGCTGATGACACTGCTAAACAACTATAATATAGACTGATCATAGTTTTCCAGGCAGCAGAATTAAAAATAAATGAAAACAGCCCCAACCCCACACAAATATTAATTAAAAAAAACTCTCAAGGTGTACTTAAACCACAGCCTTGTGTTAATAATGCTTAGGACTGGTCCATTAACTGAGTTTGGCAAAAGGCTTGTTTTTAAATATATTATTTATAATTTCTCAGAAAATAAACACAGGTAAATATACAGGTTCAAAAAAGTTGGGAATAGCCCCTTGTTCCTCAGTGTCCAAACCCAACTACCATATTACCATAACAACAGGTATAAAAGGCACAGTTGCATATTTTGCATTCACCCTAATTATTTTTATAGTTTTATTTGTTTGTTTTTATATAAAAGCACTCTATTTATGGAGTGGCACCAGATTTTAACCTATTTCAAATAAAAAGAAAGATACCAACACAAAATATATTTGTGTCATGCCAGGTCAGAAGAGTAGTCAGCATGTTAATAGTGGCTAGTTCTACTAGAATTACTGTGAATACTTACAGTACATAGATTTTTTTTTTTTTTTTTTTTTTAAAAATTCAGACTCATTTTAGTTCTAAGGAGATGCACACAAGTAAAGTCCTTAATGGCATGACTGTCTTATGTGGTGCAAAAATTTTTGAGTGACTGCTGATCCATTTCATCTGAAGGTCTTCTATGACCGGTATTATTAGATTTGTAGAAAACGGGTTTAACGATATACTGAAACAAGCTATCTAATGTTCTTTTTTGTGTTTTTTTTTCAAATAAAACAAATTCTTACTAAAGAAAAAAATAGATTGAACATTTGTGTTATGCAATTGTGTATTCTGTTGAAACGTGCAAGAAAAATGTGTATACATTACATAAGCATTTTAGAAGCATTTTTTAACAGATACTTACAGATTATACAAAGCAGTAACTGCTCTATGCAGTCTCATAACAAAGTACTAGTTTGCATCTCTCCATTTTATTTGAATAATTAAACATGAAAATGTTCAATCATTATTTATCTTTGATTTAATATTTTCTTTCTAAAATGTGCCCATTCCTCATAACTGCTATACACAAACTAGTGCTACATGAAGAAAGTAAACTTTAGTGAGGAGCCCAAAAAAGGCCACATCCCACTATACTGAGGAGAAGCGAAGTCAAAAGACAAATGTGATGAGTTGTACTGATTTTAGCAACCTCTACTTAGGCCATTTAAGATTTATACTCTATGTAATTCTTCAAAGSAAGAAACTACCCAAAGCTACATCATGACTAAAATACTACTAGAGAGCTGTCTAGCCATGCCTTACTTAACATCAGGTTAAACATCCAGGGTTTTGAATGCTTTCCCCCTTCTCAAGCTGCCCTTGCTGTGTTGTCCGATTGTCAGATTCATCTGAATGTCTGAGCGCAGTTTTAATTATTACTACATTGTCAGCTTACTAGCTGAAGTTCTGCACGCTTTGTTGCYTTTATTGCACAAAAATTTGTTTCATTTCCTGTTCCTTTCAAGAAGTGCTCACTATGAGAATTGTTACCGCCCAGAGCTCTTGCATATCATGGTCATCTGGCTTCTTTTTGACTTATCTTGACCTACKGCTGTGCAAGTATCTTATCACTGTTTATTAGACCATTTTCTATCTGCCCTATGCGTTGAGTCTTGACATTGGTTAGTATTGCACTTCACTCGGCTTTAATGCACTTGTGTTTCAAGAAAACCTGTCATATCTTYGATACAACTGAAGCAATTGGTAAGCTGCAACATTGATGACAAAAAGACTTACTTAGCAAGCATTCCTTGCATTCTGAAAAAAAGGCATCATATTTTACTTGTAATATGCTCTTGTCACTGCTTCATACCATCCTCCACACTCTCCTTCCCACTCTCATTAACACAGCCTTCTATTACTATTTTTAAATTTTGATCTTAAGAATTCCCTAGAAYTGGCAGTATCATATCACATGCAGCACCTGCTGCTTCATATCATGCCATTCCAAAAAAAATCAAATCCGTTCCTTTGGGCACTCAACTCTAAATGTATTGGAAAAAACAGCATGTCATCTGGGCTTGTGAACTGTCAAAATGTAACTGAAGGTGTGTTATGTGTACATATGCATATTTGTGAATACATTAGTCTTCTAAGCCAAGCCCCCATAGTAAGCAGTTCCCCTGATCCATAGTGTGATCTTTGGCCTTTTTGTTTTTACGGTCTTCCCAGCTAGATGTTGGTCTTGTCCAAAATAGTGAGTTCAACAGTTTGTCATTACTATGATACGGTCTATGTGTTACTAATTGTGTTTACATTGAAGTAATCATTACAGAGAACAAGAGAGGAGGAGAGAAAGAGACACAGCAAGAACACGGTTGTTCTATGGATAAAACAGAACCAGAGTTCAAGATTCAGTGGAAAGTACGCCATGGTCTGGACTGCAGTCTCAGGATGAATGTTATTTCTGTTGCTTCCAGCCTCAGGTGAGAAGTGAGAATATTAAAGCTGTGGTCTTCACAAAGTGCCTATTAATAGTTATTCCTTTGCATTTACCTCTATATCTGTATGGTTTCTGAAGGATTGTCCCTGGTGGGGATCAGCAATATTCAGATGATATGCTTTGAATATATTTTCCCTGACCTGTTATCCTCAACAAGCCAGATGACAATCAAAGAAAATGAGTGGCTTGACTCATGCTTCTGCAGAGGGTTAACAACTGTGTGTTGCGTTCTTTTTAATTAAGCTCRTTACTAGGGGAGGAATTTGCAACCATAAATTTAGGAAAATAAAAATCGGTGAGGGGGTATTAGACATGCAACAACAATGGTTTCTACATTGTACAGTCTAGTCAGGCAGACAGTATAGTTAAACGCCTGCATATGGAGGCAGAAATGGCAGGCAGAGCTTTTGTCTCTTTGGTGGCCCCCTCGTTTTTGTTTCTCATTTTTAGGTAAAATTGTTTTCATTCTAAGACTTTTGCCCCTTTTCCTTCTTATAACATGAAAGAACTTTGTTGCTGCTTTTTAGCCTACAGGTAGACTTCTCTTCTAGTTAAAGTATTGACAGGAGATGGCTTGTATTCCCCTGTCTGTGTAAGGGGGATATCCTCCGGATTGCCTTCTTCATTTTTGCTGAAACTAGCCGCGCTGAAGGTCTCATAGGATGAGGTTAACTTTTTGTTTAGGAGGTTTCTGTTGCGATCGCCCATGAGGGAGGCTTCTCCATTGGCCAGCTTTTCTTGACTGCCTCGTTCATCAACAGGCATGAAAGTGGAGAGTTTTGGCTGGCTCTTCTGCTTCCTTTCCGGAGAAGTGCGAACTGGCATCCAGCAGGAGTCCGAGTGGCCATACTCATCACACTCTCGGGTACACTTYCCTGTCAGGGCTACATCTGGTAGAGGTCGTGAATCTGAAAATAAAATAGAGTTGACTTTACAAATGAATAATACTGCAATCACTTCTGATGAAGCTGACAACCTTTAAATTCAGAAAAGGTATTTTAAATGTTTTGGTAGAAAATTTGTAATGTGTTTCTGAGAAATTATTTATTTTATACTGCATGTGCCCATAGGCAACAAAAAAAAAGTGCATTTTTTTTTCTAATCTCAAACATTGAGAAATARGAATATTAAGTGACTTGATAAGCTCTAAGTCAATCTCAAAGTAAAATCATATTTGGCATCARCTGATTTTGCATCAATTACTAAATTAATTTTGATATCTATGACAGTCAATCAAACAATGCTAYCAATTTTCTTGAAATTATTAGAAATACCTTTCTTTGAATTCTTTTAAAAGAATGTTTTGATGTTATATGAAGGCTCTGGTTTCTGCAGATGCTTATGAACATGATTAATGCCATGCATGTGAGCAGCCATGTTATTGACAATATGCTCCATTTGCACATAATGTAAACCTGAGCTTTTGGAGTTTTGTCTATGCTCTACAAGTTACGTGAATGCCAMATTCACCGATTCATTGAGGCAAAAAATGATAGCACTATTTGTTATAAATATAAGCTTGTATGTACAGATAAAGCTGGTATGCATGTGCATGTGTGTAGGGAAGAGAGAGAGTCTGCTGTTTAAATACTCTTTTGTATGTGATGTGTCGTGTTGAAAGTTCTGCTCTAAATCCTTGTATTTAAGTTTTCTAACTATTGGACACGTAACAGTCTTTACTCAAAAATAGCAAGGTTTAGAGGATTGCAGCATTGATTATTACATTCTAAAACACAGATGTCTTTTAATATTTATATTTTTATACTCACAATACAAAATTAGCTACCTTGTCTATTTTAAACACTAGGACAAATAACCAAAGTTATGCTGTACTTTAGTTTGCAATAAAAAAGTGGAGTTGCCTATTAAAAAAATACTGAAATTCCAACAAAGGGGACTGAGATCAAAATGTCCAACTACATTTAATTTTCCAGTTTATTTGATTTGACTTCCATACACTATGACTTATTTAATAAAATTCAAGTTTCTAGTTATTGAAAAACAAATATCCTCAAAATTAGCAAGGAGGCTCTACCTGGAAAGATTGAAGTAGTAAGAATAATTATTCTCAAGGCTTTAAAAAAACAAAACAAACTTAGCAATTTGTTGGAATGTTGCAAAAATATGTTATTTATTGTTAGCAAGTGTCAACATTTTAATAGAATTCAGAACATGGATTTTGAAKACTGTATAATATTTCAGTTTTTAATATGTCACTAATTACATTGAGTAAAAGAACACTGACATTTAGATAACTGAGTAATTCCCTGTAGCTGAGATTATAAGGGTGAGCAGAGAGACCTGAGTGATTTTACTTTTACTTTATTTTTACTTAAAAGGGAAACCTTTTAGAGTTGTACCTCTAAAAGGAGTTTAGCACTTAGACACAGCTATGAGTACCACAGCTTTTCAACGAAGAATGCAAAGAATGTGGACAGCTGTCAGCCTATCAATTTTTTAGCCACTGTTTTCTGGAGATGTATGCAAAAGGTAGGAATTATAAAAGGAATATTCTCGGTCAGCTAAATCTAGTATTATTCTTGCACTCCCTAAAGGTAAGAAGCTTGGATAATTAACTGCTGAGTTGCACCTCATGTRCTTTATTTTTTAAAAAGGAAAATCCTCTAACTATTTTTAAAACAGGGCAAACTTTCTTCCCATCTAAATCTTAATAAGCTCTTCAATCAGTTCCTTAATTAATTTCCAAACAATGATCATTAAACATAATGTTTAATATTTGAATTATTACTCTGGCAGCATATTGCAAACACTTACCAAGGCAAAACATCTGATATTTACTTAGAAGATAACAGCAATGAGTATGTGTTTACTGAAAAGGATTTTGGGGGCTGTTTGTTTGGTTTCTTTTTCTTGTGTGTGTGTGGTTTTTTTTAAGATCAAAACACTTAATGTCTTCTATTATGTTTGATGGTTTCTTTTTAGTGCAAACAGAGCTTTGAGCAAGTATCACTTCAGTTGATGAAAATCTTTCCCATGATTCACTGAGTCATGTCACTGTAAATCTACCTTTTTTTACTGCACAATATCTAACTTGTATTTTAGACAAACACAAACACAGTAATCCATGAGTTTTGCTGAGCAATCTAATTCTATAGGAACATAAAATGAAGAGACAACCTCCAATTTGCTGTTTGGCCGATCCTCCCTTCCATTAGTATGAGACATACAGTTAACGTATCTTCTTCAGTGCTGCTCTCCTATATCTGTCCTAACAGCTAAATCAGGGCAGCAATGAAACCCACCTTTAAGAGGATATGCTTTTACAGCCCTGTTGCATTTAACTAACTGCTTTCTTGGTTTAGAAGGTGGAGGTAACTTCAGCAACTGTGGAAGTGAGGAGGACAGTCTTGACCCTGCCACAGTGTCAGGGTAGCACAGCCATGGCTACACTATGGTACCTAAATTAGGCAGTCAGAGATTAGGTACCCTCAGTAACAGAGATATTTCCCTTCATTCTGAATAAGCCCTCACACAACTTGCGCTACAAAGTAATGAAATTTTGCTTTCCCTATGCAGACTGACTCTCATGTCTCTAATAAGGACATGATCCAGCTGTTAAGGGTGTGAACAGTATTTAGAAAAGAAGCTACTTTTCTCCTCCAGCATAACTCACATCCAAACATATCTAAGTGATATCCTTTTAAAATACTCATCATTTCTAAAGTTAAACATTTCAGTAGAGACCTTCCTGATGGCTGACAGGCCTGATGGAACAAGACCACCACTGTCTGTGAACCATCAAGAAAGACTATAGCAGATTTCTACCACACTTGAAAATCTGYAAATTTCTGAAAGTCAGAAAATAACAATAAATGTTATCACAATCCTAACTGGTAAGAAAGCAAACAGAGGGATGATAGTTCTTGTCATGTAAAAATGTGTATATTTTTGGTTTAATTTTTATTGTTTATACATACATAGAACAGTATAGACTAATGCAAGCCATTTTTTTCCATAAAATTTTCTCCAGTGTTAGAGTGGAAGTTTTTTGGAACATTTCCTCTTATGGCATCTCCCTTTCAGTATTGCTTGCCTTCCTACAAAGTCATTGTAACTCAGGCTGTACAAAATTGATACTTAGGCACATTTTAGGGCTTACATGTAAAATGACAACTTTAAAAGTGAATATTTTAAAGAAAAGATTTCACTTGCAACTGCTGAGGCCTCAGCTTCAAAGATCTGGGGAACAATGATTTGCAGAGCCTCAAAGAGGCAGACTACAAACCCCTTTCTCACAACATRTATATTTTAACTTCTCTTATTAATTCAATAAATCTTTAAGCATTTATTCACTAATYTGTGTAGTAACCTATGTTTTTCACAAATGTTGCTAAGGAAGCATGAAAACAAACATGGCTATTTGTATATTTATGTTTCTATTGATTGTGTCTGGCTGGTGCTTTTGGAGTGCAAGGCACTTAACAGAGGAAAGTGGGGAAGGGAAATGAGGTTCATATCCAGTTTAAAGACCAAAATTTAACCACCAAAACATTTTCCTCAAGCAATTTTCCACCTTCCTCTATCTTCTCATCCCTTATCAAGACAGCCAGTATATTTAAGTAAACACAGAGAAATGAACACAATAGTCAGTGAGTCCATGATTTAAATTATATTATCTGAATATTTACAATTATTGCAAAAATATCATGTATGATGCACACTCACACTGTCCACACACTGTGAACAGACCTTTCTTGCCTAATATAAATGCACTCTTAGCAATTAGTCCTGATACAATCCCACMATAAGCACTATGCTGGAGGAAGGTGCAAGGGCCTCCTCACTTTCTCATCTCACAAAGCCTAAGGCAATGACAGATTAGACTTAAAGAACTCAAGTGCTCCTTTCTACGTGCTGGTCCCTAGAGATGTAAATCACTCCAGAGTAATACTGAATATTGCTCTCCAAATACAAGAATTAGAACATTCCCAGGTGCAGAACTGTGGCCCTAGAAGGACTGCGTTCCATCTGTACAGCTTTCCTATGACTACAGTAGTCACACTGTTCTATACCAGTACTTCCTTAAACAACACAGCTTGGTCCCTATGATCTGAGAAGTCTTTGGTAGATGCAGCTCTGAATAGTATCTATGACAAATATAATGACTACACGCAGACTTTGCTGCCTATACCCACTGAAGGGCCGTAACATCCCTCCATGATTCCAGTTACTGAGGACCGGTAAGGAAAGTCTCTGAAATAGTTCCAAACATCATGAGAAACAAGCAAAACAAACAAACAAAAACAGATAGTTACTGTCTAATGGTAACAATAACAACTATCTATTTGAATGAAATTCACCCCACCTTTTCCTGTACCCCGTATTCAAATATACTACATTCAAAGAGCCAYACAATGAACAACTGAAACACCACTAAGTCTGTAAAATTAAACAGCAGTCCATTTACATAGCTTTTATATTAAATGGTTGGCTGTTTTATGAGCTGTTTGATTGGAGACACAATAGAGCTCTTTAAGCATAACAAGTATTGACTACATGATCAGAGAACACTAAAGCAGAAAACAGCTGAGAGGGTGCACATTGTACAAATTCACTGTTTAAGAGGAGAAAAAGAGTAAAAACCCRGGCTGAAGTGATACAGAGCTACAACAGTCTTTGAAATTCCTGCCTTCTAATTGCAGTAATTCAGGAACTGCACTCCATTAGTGCTGTGGTGTATTCTGACATGCCAAGCCACTATTAAAATACTTAAACATCTTTGAAGGCATCAGCAACTTCTTTCTCTGCACCTCAGGCTAAATAGAGTTAAACAGCAATTGAACATATCTCAAGAAGCATTTACTGCCCCAAGGCTTGGACTGCTGTCATTCTGAATATGGCATTATCATATACTGCAGAGACAGTGCATGCCATCTCAAAAACAGTCCTGCTGAATAAAGTCAAACACAAATCCACTATTTGAGACACAGCAACTGCATGGAAGGAATGCATATATTAATTGCTTTTGGACTTAAAAAAAAAAAATCCATCTATATCATGCCCAAATYAAAAATTATTTTCAGTGCTTTAAGAAATAAAATACTTCAGAGTACAGAAAGGCTTATATATGCAATGATTGAATGACTAATAATATAAAAGAAGTTATGACAGGGAGATATAAAATAATGAATTCTAAACCTATTCTTTTGCTTTTCTCCTGAAAAGAACATACAATCAAAGTGAAAACTTCACTTGAAAAAATGGAAGAGTTCATAAGACAAGCAAAATCTATTAAGTGTCAAAAGTGCAAGTACTTAGCTTATTTCAAGAGACACAAGAGTGGAATTTTCCACAAGAGTGGAAAGCAAACACAGGAAGTTACACAGTCCTCTAGCACTATAACTAATAAAAGTAAAAACAACAAACAAGCRAACAAAGCAAGAAGAAAAGGAAAATATAAATAGTAAGTTATTTTTTTCTATTTGAAAAAAAAMCCATGAAAATGAAAAGTCAAATACATGAAAGAAGACTCTAGATTTATATCTATTTCCTTCATTCAATTAACCAGACTAGACCAGACTTAGSTAGCTATTATAACATGACTTAAGTAATATTTCTTTCATTACCTGCCTAAGTAATAAAATCTTGGTTAATGTTTCATGTTTTCTGTTATTTCTATCACAATTACCTCCAGCTGTTAATGTACTCTGTAATTGTTACTCTAATTATAGAATGACTACAGAAAAAGAGTTCTGATATATATATTATATATATTATATAATTATATAATATATATTATATTATATATATATTATTATATATTATTATATATTATATAATATATATAATTATACATTATTATATATTATATAATATATATCATATATATAATATATATTATATATTATATATTATATATTATATATATTATATAATAATAATATATATTATATATAATATATATTATATAATAATATATATAATGATATATATAAAATATATATAATGATATTATATATATATAACCATCTCTGTAGAATTGCATTGTCATCTTCAATGAACCTTCAACGTTTCAAACTTGACTTAAAGGCAATTCATATTATCACTATAGTTTAGCTTTTTGTTTTGATTTTGTTTTTAGACTAAACTGCAGTCACTCTTTTCCAGGCACAAGTAACGGTAACAGTTGATCACCTGCAGAGAACTGCAGTATAGTTTGTATACAATATTATGTGCAAATGAAATCCAATTCAACAGACAATTCTAGATAAATACTAATTTAAAACCACAATTACATTATAGCATAAAAGGAAATATATTAGAAACATATAGTTTTCTCTCATTTACATTTTGTATAGTTCAGACTTTGGTATTTTATTTCAATTCCCCAGGCTATTTGCATACCTATTATAAGGACTAAGAACTACCAGCTTATGTAATGCTAGGGGAGAGTAATGTACTAAATGTACCATTCTGAATTGAAAGTAATTCCCTATATTTTAATTTTTTAGAATTAAATGTAATTGTTATGAGTTTCCTTGCAATCTTGTTAAATCCTTTGATAGCCTCATTTACTTCTATAGTGAAATGGCAACTTTTTTTTTTTTTTTTTTTTTTAAAAAAATGAAAGTAGGACTTACTGTGGCTTCCTAAAGTAGCACAGACATTAAGATGTGGGACACATTTAAGCTGTCTAATTGTTCTGCCAGTCTGATACTAAAGTATTAATCTGTCACTGTGTCAAATTACATACCTTTAGATTCTTCAGTAAGACGTGTCTGTGCTTAACAAACTCTGAGCCGAAACAATTCATGGAGCAATTAGGATGTCAGCTCTCCTAAAGATGGCTTAAGAAACGTCTGAATCAGGGCTCAAAAGTCAACATAATTTCCTTGATACTCATGCCARAATGATAGGACTGCAGGAGCTCCAAGGGAACAGAGTAGCTGGCAACAATGATTAGCTCATCTTCGCTATATACTCTGCCCCTCTTTGTTTTATTTTTTGGTAGTAAGGCTTGAATACTGCATTTTCTTCACTAGCAATGGACACTGAGTAGAGAARCTAACATTCTTGCTACAGGAAAGAAACAAGCTCTCCTCCCACCTTGCATGTGATGCCCATTTCATCCAAAAGGAGTTACTCCAGGTGACATTTTTGGGGGGTGGGAGGGCGGTATTGATGAATGCACTGCTTCTTTAGACACATAAATCACAATCTTAAAAGATGCTACTTGCCACTGAATCTTACAGAGAATAACCAGAACCTATAGGAAGGGTTGAATATGTAGAAAAGGCAGTAACATGACTGAGTTGAAAGCTGTCTTGTAAGCTTGATCTCTGTTGAAGTGACATAAAAATTCACTGGGTAGGGCTAAAGTTTACATTCAAAACTATGGATAAGGGCTGAATCTAAAATAGCAAGTTCTGGCTGAATGTTTCTGTGTTTAATTTAAAAAATGGATTTAAGGTTAATTCTGAATCCTTTCTTTAATATCTTTCATTCTTCCAATAAGTTACTTTTTCCTACTAAACTTTTCTGCCACATAAAATGCTAACTTGTACTGATCATATTGATGGAACCATTCCCTTCCTAAAAATCAAATTCTTCATCCAGGTCTCCTTTATAATAGAAAACATTGCTGGATTCTGCATATACAGACTAAAATATTATACAATAACATATGTTAAGTAACACTAATTCTTTCATAAAAATGGAATACGTTCCTGAGATTTTTTGTGTGGCCTATATAATAGTTATTTCTTACAAGTCMTAGTTGCTCAGGACTAAGCTTAATAATTGTAAAATGTGCTCTCAAAAAAGTTCTATTAATTTATCCYGCAGTACTTTCTAAACTCCACCCCACAGCCCAATTTTTAAGTTCTTCACACTCAGCAGGCAAATAACCTCTAAATAATGCAGGGCTCAGCATGAAGAAGAAAACAAACAAATATCTTGTGACTACTTGTCTTTTTAACTATTTGTCTTTGTCAAGACAAAGTTGTGTTGTAGGATGAAGAATAGCAGTCACCTAAAACATTCGTCTAGCCTTTATACCATAAGAAAGAAAGCTTATCCTATCCAAAGGAGAGAGAAAGAGAGAGAAAGAAAGGGAAAGGAAAGAAAAAGGGAAAGGAAAGAAAA
>PTEX01000014.1:5757566-5810392 GCA_003342815.1 Eudromia elegans | reverse complement strand
GAGAGGAAAGAGAGGAAAGAGAGGAAAGAGAGGAAAGAGAGGAAGTCTCACTTCTCTGATCATTGCACACATATTTGTGTCACAAATACAAGCTCRTAATTTTATGTACCTAATCATACTAACAAGAGTTGGAAACAAAACCAAATCTAATTCAGTGAATTGAAGAGTACAAAGAATGCATTTTCATTAGTTCAGTTCACAAGATCTCTGTGCTGCACAGAATATGCTAAAAATTGAAGTAACAAAAAATTCAAGATTATTTTATTAATATACACTTTTCTATTTGTTTACAGCATCCCCTAAATGGATTAGGTTAAGATTAAAAAAATAGTGCTTATCTTTAMTAATTATGAGGCAAAACATATTAAGTCATAAAAATTATCTGTAAATGGTGATATTTCTACCTGTAAAATTAAAATTAATGCTTTTGCTAAATAAGTAGTTACTGACATATCTTTTATTTCATAGCAGTGTCTTGAACATAACAAGGTGTACTTAGAGCTATATGGATAGCATCATATTGAGAGAAGAAGAAAAAAKGAAATRTTGTTTAAATGGTAGAGGAACTTTGTGATAAAACTGTAAATACTGATCAAACTTGATCAAAAAGCTCAACACATTATCATGAGAGACACTGCCTTCTATTCTTATGTCACCACAGAGGAATGCACCTCTGGTCTTTCACTCTGGTCTTTAGATTTGTCACCTTTCTAATGTCTCCATGTGGCTTGATAGAAGTTAAAGAAGGAGGTAAAAGCCAGCTTGTGCTTGTGGCAGAAACAGATAGATAATGCACACAGACCCAGATGGAAAAACTAACTATGTTATCTAGTTCAAATATTTATCTTATATAACTTTATTATGCTCTGGTATTTAAAATATATGATTTGGTGGAGTCTTTCAGAATTTCTGGATTTTGCCCAAAGTTCTTTTTTTTTTTTTTTTTATCTTCAACTTTTCCCATGGAGAGGTAAAAATCTATCCTTGAATACTGTGCATCTAAGTGTAATGTATTACAAAGCAGCTTGAACTTTTCTTATTTGAAGTACTGATGTTCTGTCATTGAGATAATGCACAGGATCAGATTTTTTGTTTTGTTTTGTTTTTATGAGTAGTGAAAATTCTTTTCACATTAAAAAATGGAGAGTCAAATACCAAAACATAATGAAACTCCCACTGTGATTTATTTCCTGCTAAAGGGATTTTTTTCTTTTTTTTTTAATTGATTTTTTCAGCTGTGTTTGCAGATTACAGCTAGTGAATTAATTACAAACATCAGCTCAGAATGGTTACAGACTTATGACAGATTCATCTGGGTTACAGACCATTAGCAATTAAGTGTTTGGCATTGCACTAATTCCCCTCGTGCATATACAGTAGATAGACTATAGTCATACACATGAATCMCAGGAATGGTACACAAAAGAGAGACTGAAGAAAGGGACCACAGGACAAAAAGCATAATAGAAACTTTATATTGGACAGACAGGCTAGTGGAAAGATTAAAAAAAAGTCAGAATGAAACAAAAAGAGAAGACCAAAAGCAAATTTTATTTGTAAAGACATAGCTAATTTTGTGTTGATTTACAAAGCTCTTAAGTAAGATTTTATTCTTCCTTAATAGAGTGGAGAGATAATGCATTTTTTTTTTGTAGAGGGAAAAGCCTATTTTTGTCAGTCCATTCTCTTGGATTCAGCATATTTATAGTTTGTCTGTGTTAATCTACCCCAAATAAAGTGCAATTTTCAAAATCACTCAAGTAGCTACTGATTATTTTGAAAAGTTTATAGCTGAAAAAAGATGAACAACACTACAGAAATTAAATGCTTAAGAGATAAAATATTGGAGGCAGGTAGAACATAAGAGCAGTAGGTGGAAACAAATTTATCAAACAATCAGACAAAGATGCACAATTTTCAGAATTTTTCTGGTTTTACAGCCAATTATTATAAATGGGGAAATAGTAAGCTGGACTATAGGGAATTACTATTTCAAATAGTAAATTGTTTTATTTTCTTTTTTAAAATGRTGATTGCATTCTTCTGGCCCGTATCTTCATGAAGGGCAAAAGGATTTTTGCTTTATCTTACCTAGGTTTCATGGCACATATTTTGTTGCAGCCACTTTTCTGCTATTCAGGCTATGGTCTTTTGAATGGAAAACATTAAGTAGGAAATTGTTCTCTGCACAGTGCTTTARTCCCTATCTCAGATGATAATAATGTTGCCAGTACAGATTGTGGGTTTTTTTGTGAATATTAAACATTGTTCGCTGCAATATAACTAATTTTTGATATAATACACTGACTCTCAGATGCAACAACTGATTTCTACTATGATCACCTTTCATCTTGCAACTTGAGGTAACAGTTTGTATTCCCAAATMTAAATCATTTGAAACTGTTATACTAAAGATGTGATTATTATAGAAAAACTATCCAAAGAGGAAGGAGTGGGTCTTGAAGTCCCTCCAGAAACTRGAGACACGCTTAAATATTTCATTGTCCCTGTATAGCAGTGAGCAGCAGAGAGAGCTGATGACAATGTTCACAGAACTTTGTAGTACATCAAGGTAGTGATCCACTGCWTATAGTCTAGACAAGGCACAGTGAATACACTCACAGTCTACAGTGATTGATACCAATGATTAGGTGATGAATTTATGCTTTAAGTTGCTGAATTTAATGAGCCTGGTAAAGCGTCTGTATGGAGAGTTTATTGCTCGTTTATTTTTAATCAGAAGAGAGTGGCTGCAATGATAAAACTGTGAAACTTTAGAAGTTTTATGTTTACTTTTGGATAATAGTGAAGAGTCAGAATAGGAAGGGAAAAAATATTTGAGATTTAAAAAAAAAAAACACCAACATATTTCTATAGCAAGACTAACAAGGCCAACATTTTACTCCATGTGAAGCTCCAGATGCTATTTTAATTTTTATTAGACTATTTATGTATGCTCTCAAATACYTTTCCAATCAGGTACATGAAAACTCATTGAACACGTGGCACCGCAACAAGCAGCTAACCAATTTCTCAAGGCGTGCTGCCTCTTACCAGATTTTGGACATGAATTGCAATTGCATACATCTTTACTGTTGTTAAGTCTAACTTTGAGCTGCTGAAAGAGTATTTTATGATGGTTTGTTTCTATTTATTGATGCTTTTAGTCACTGAAAGTAGGGGAGGAACAGAAAGAGGTCAAAATGACAGTAAAACTGAATGAGTGCTTCTCATGCCAATGAAATAATGAAAACCACCACTGTTCTTACAGCAACAATAATGAATATAAATAGAAGAAAGGCTCTGAATAGCTAGTGGGAGAAAGAGAAGAAAGCATCCATTTCAAGAAAAAAAATCTTTTCTTGCCATCAGAAGTAGCTTTGTGAACTGGCTAAATTAGGATGCCCTTTAAACAATTTTCATGCTTCAAGSCAAGTCTGTGAAAGACAGGTCTCCCTTATTTTCTTGTAAGAGATCAGACTTAATAGTTTGAATTTTACTCATATTTTATTTCTCATGCCAGTCATTTTTAGATAAAGTTTGTTATCTCATCTTTGACATAGTTCAATACTTAATATGAATGTTTTATTCCTTGGATTTATTGTCTCAAGCACACATCTGTATCTGTCCACAGGTAACATCAGCAGAATGTAAGTACTGGCCAAATAATTGTCAGAGGATAATAAAGATTTGCCCAGCTCTTCTACCTATTTCAAAATTAAATCCCTAAGTAAAGCTAGAACTCTGTAGCAACTGTAAGAGTTATATGTATCTGATTTTCTTCTGTTAGAGAATGGTGGACACTGCAACCCAGGAATGATTAAAGAAATAAATTTCTTCATTTTTATGAGTTCTAAAAACACTTAACATAAAAGTCATTAGAGAGATGCTGTGTCAATTAAACTCCAAAAGATTAGAAGACTTTTATCTGCCACTAAGTGATTCCATGGATTTAAAGTGTTTTACATAGCCATCTGCTCAAAACTCAGTAGAGAAATATCTGTCTCTAGCTGAAACTGTTTGAAAATAATTGTATCTTCTCCTAAAATAACAAAATAGCAATCTGTTAGGAGCTTTATCATCCTGCAGGAGAGTAATATTTGCTAGCTTATAACATTTTTATTCATTCAGGGGTTTTGAACCTTTATATTTATAGAAATATAAACGTCTATCTTAGATTGCAAATTTAGGGAGGTAGAATTGAAAGGGAAGGGAGAAAGAGCATAAAAGGAATAAAATTTACATGCTGATATCACAAAAAGCAAGCATCATTTAAGTTCTCTTTTATTAGTTTCTCTATGAAAATTTGTCTAGCTGCAGGCATTTCTGATACTACTGAACAAAGCTTTTACAGTTTTCTATAACAATGAATATTTTGTCAAATCTCTTGTGAATTCTAAAATTATTTTTAAGAGCTCAGCTACACAGGCAGACCAGTCAGAGAACTGAGCAATGGCTCTAATTATAAACATCTGAGACAATTTCTCACTGGTTCAGCTTTAACTAATCTGTCTTTCTGGGAAAGGTAACACAAACACCTAAGGCATAGCTTTCATGAAATGCAATATGTCTTTAGCACACAGCATTTAGAAGTCCAGTCTATTCAAAATTCACTTACATTTCCAAAAAACACAAATATTTTACCTACTGAGAGTGATCTTGCAATGCTTACCACATATCCTTTGAATCTGRTATGTGTCATCAGTGAAAAGTGAAAATTCAAGGTATTATACTAAAGCTAGCAGCAGTATGCTACAATGCTACAAGTCTGGGGAAAAAAAAAATATTATCTGCAAGCCAGATCTGTTGCCAGGAGAGCAACTGATGATCTTGGCTGAACATAAAGCCAGGATTAGGTCTCTCGATATCTCTGTTTTGCTTCTYGACTATTGTAAATAAGGGAGGAGATGAAGATTTACACAATGTTRCACTCATTTGCCAAGAAATCAAACACCAACAGCAAATCTATTTAAATCAATTTAAATCATAGATAATTTTCATATCCAAAAAGATGACAGATCCAAAGTAAAATTATTCAGCCAAGAGGAATACCATGTGTGTTCGCATTCCTGGATGATGAACTCTAKCAGGAAAGGCAGATTATTCCCTATAAACAGCTAAAGTTGCTTTGCTGACAGGAGTTTCCGCTGCTCACAGTGAGGCAGGCAGAAAGTGCGCAACACATTAGGAGACAAACTTGGAGATCTCTGAAAGAGGCAAGGGCTGTATGCAACAGGGAGCAGCTCCAAAACTCTGCCTATCAAGGACGGAATGAAAGTGACTCTTCTGGAGASTTAAAGGAGGCTGAAGAATGTCTTTTACAGAGGAAGACACTGAAAGTTGCTTGAATAGATAGACTGCAAGGAGAAGATGCTAAAGATGAGGAGGAGGATGTCTGTTCAGACCTTTATATTGTGCCTCATTCAGCAGTTCTATAATTTCATCATCTAAAAATGTTTGTCCTCAGTTCATTACTTTTTGTTCTACTAAAATGTAACTTTAAAGAATGGGATGATTTTGGTATCTTTAATGTGTTATTTACACTTCAAGACCAAATTAAGATTCCATTAAATAAAAGTATAAGCAAAGGCCATTGAAAAAGAAAATCAACAGCTACTGATTTATAAAGTGAGAGCACAAAAAATTGAAGCTGCAGCTACATACCATACGAATTAAACACTAAAAGTTCCCTAACCCAGAAGCATAGTCTGGGGAGACAAAATAGAGCTTTGTTCATAGAACTTTTGAATTTTTTGAAAGTTATARTGATTTATTTCATTTTCATTTAATGTTAAAGTAGAAGACTATAATGATACTCTCCTTACTTCCTTAAGCAGGGAATGATATTGAAAATGACAATATATACATTTGTAAGCAAAATTAATTTGCATGGAAATAAGTGTCTGCTATAGTATATCCTCTGCCTCTTAAAAATATTATGTTGGACTCCATCAAAATAGAAATTGCAARCCATATATATCTATCCGCTGTTGGAAAATGACTGATAGACTATAGAAAGGCACTGCATCTTATATATGAAAATACAGATGGAAAAGAGAATGAAACTAAATTACTAGATAAGAAAACTTCTTTAAGTAATTATGAGCAGTTTTCAGCAATGTATGCTATGAAATAGAAATAAAACCAACATTCACAGCTGTGTACTACACATACTGTTCTACTTTAAACTTTCTCCTGTTCTGCTRGGATATTGTCAGCTACGTATTTTTTAATGACAGAATAAGAAGGTTAAAAAAAACATAAAAGATGTATTCATGCTTATAATATTTGTCTGTATATTAAAAAAGAACAACTAAAAGTTTAAAGGCAATCATCTTTTATCTAAACAGCAGATAAGCAATTAAAATGAAATTTATGTAGTTCATTGAACAAATATCCTAGACAGTAAATCTGACTATTATCCCAAATAGTATAATTATCTCCTTCATGCTAAATATTCTGTTCTTTGCCAAATGAAATGCAAAACAACTCCACGTAGTCCTGTAAATCCTGCTTAGAAAGAAGAGTATCATCAATAACTATAGGTCAGCTTATTTCAAGAAAATTATCAGGTATCCAGCACATCAAAGCACTTGTACTACAATTCTATCCTTCTCTGTGTTTTTAATTATCAGGTTCTTCTCCACAGGAAGCAATTCTAAAGAGAATTGAAACAATTTATTTTGAAAGCTATAAACATCAGAAAGATTCTGCCTCATACATTCTAAAATACAGAATATCTTAAAACCTCACAGCATGTAACAACCACATATATAAGCCTTTTCCAGGTTTAAAAAAAAAAAAAAAGGTTTATTTCAAAAAACAGCTATCACACACAGACACAAATAAATAATAAAAAGAGCAGCTTTCTATTAGTATCTGCACAACTTTTAAGTTAAAAAGGAAAACAATCCTGTATTAACTGAATTTGGCAATTTGACTGTGAAGAGGTAATATTTTCTAATACCTAACTTAAAGGTGTATTTTGAATTTCTCACACCCACCATAATGAGAAATAAGTAACAGTGCAAGTAGAAGAGAAAGGAACTATACATTTCATGCCCATATGTAAGAAGAACTTGTGGGGAAATAAAAGCAGATTTTCAGACTTGCTTGTTTCTGAAAAGTCAAAGTGAATTACTGTTAGAAATATTTAACTTGTTCTGAAAATACTTGTCTTTCGTGCTCTGCTGTGCATACCAATTTAAACARAAGCTTTTATTTCCATATTGTTTAAGCTGCATCAGCACATTTCAAGGAACAGGAAAGTTTATGACAGCTTGCATTATTAGATTTCTTTATTACTTGCCATGACCTTCAGTACTGATCCTCTGCAAGATTTTAACRTTCCAGATTCAAAACCTGAAAAGGTATCATGAAAACCTCTTGCTTTGCAAGCAGTCAGCAGGAGTTAGTAAGATAAAAGTTGCATTGACAAAATATGTGGTGGCTTAGATTAATCTAGGTACAGAAATTACATCCCCAGAAAGATATCTTTAATAGTAATTTCTTCTGTTTTGGATGCAACTAATGGCTGAATGCAGACATACTGACAAGCATTTCATACACAATCACACTGGCTCCCCAAATACCATGATGCAAGTACACTCCTTTTTTACTAATTATAGGAGAGACTTAGAACATGCTCAAACTCCATAGCTGAACGTAAGCTTTCAGACAGAAGAGGAAGAAGGGATCTGGGATTGACCAGGGAAAGCAAATTTCCCTAATTAGGTACAGAGTTAAGTTAGTGCTCRCTTTTGGTCTCTTCCCTTAACTCCTGAGTGTGGGTACAGAACACATAACTAGCAGGATGATGAGTGCTCTCACCAGGAAGAGTTGGAAGTGGTGGAYTGGAATCTCTTAGCATCCCTTATGKCATATACAATTTTCATTACTCACACCTGAATGAAAAACTTCTGCAATTCTTACTCTGATTTTAAGCTACACACATAGGTCAGTGTTCATATTTTACAGAAAYATTCAGAACTTAACCGCCTTATTGCTAGATGATACTGGAATGGGGACTTCCAGATTAAATGATTTTATAACTCTACATTTTAACCTAGATGCAGAAATAGCTTTTTCTTTCAAAACAAATAGGCACAATCAGAGTAAGGTGACTACTAGAAGACTAGCTTTCTGAAATCATTTGTGGAGCATATACCCACTTTCAGAGCCGAAACGGGTGCTCYAGGTGTTTCCATTTTTCCTGGACAATAATTCACTCACCAGTCATAAAAACCTTTTCTGGCCTCAAAATATTGTTATAGCAGTAGTAAGGTCTACTTCTAGTATGAAAATGGCAACTCTAGAGCTTCTATGTGACACAGATAATAATGCTGTGTAATTAAGTTCTACAGCAAACACTCAATTTTGCACTGCAATAATTATCAACATCTTCTCTTGAGTCCAATATCAAGTGCTTATTTAAATTAATTAGCTGATATGACATCCTCAATAATACTGCAAAAAGTCTAAAATTCAGCAGAATTTATTAATAAAGTATTCGCCTCTCAAAAGACTAAAACTTAGCTTATTACCACCTTGTTCTCAACAGATTAATAGCATGAAGGCCATAGCCATCAATTCTCCCTGCAAAATATTCAATATCCTGCAATAAAGTCTTTTAAAGTAAATATAAGATGACAACTGATTATAGATCTGTCAGCTTGAGTAGGAAGACTTGACACTTTGTTTCTAGTTGTATTTCAATTCTGTTAGTTTCCATAATTGCATAAATGAAGCCCTGGCATATTTTTCTAAGATGTGATAGCTATAAGCAAATAAAAGCTGTCACTCATTCATTAACATGATATAAAAGTAATACAATGAAAGCTAGCCATTGGATTGGTCAACTTTGGTTTACAGAAACTAATGCCGCCTTCTGTTTGCTAGATATTTTGAAGACCTCTAGAGGGGCGGTTTGCATTGGCCACAATGATGGCTCATACAAAGCACTTGCTCCCCTACTCCAGTCACTCTCTATTTTCACTACTAGTCTCCCAACACTAATCAATGTCTGACTAACCATCGTGATTAAACATGAGTTACAAGACTATTAGAAGCAGTCTGATGAAGCCGATCTTMATTTCATACTTCCATCACTCTGCTAGAAAAATTACTTTGAAGAGCTGCAAGACTTTAACCCTTCAAATTTTGTCAGGGGAATTTAATACCATCAGTCAGGACGTACATTTAAGCCTTCATAACTATCGCTAATTCAGTTACTTGCAGGCATAATAATGTCAGTATTTATTTAATAAAAAAGAAATGTGTGTAGCAGAAATACTCGGATTCTGTGGCCAGAAGGAACCATTATGATCATCCAGACAGTTCCCTTGAACGCACAGATTTAAGATCTTCTCCCTCCTAGAAGCAAGACTGAAGTCTGTCTTCTAGAAAATAATGTTTTGGACTCCAAGCAATGCCGCGTTTATTATGTACCCTGATAAAATGATGCAATACTTCAATTACACTTACTACAAGGAAACACATATCTTCATGTTCATTGACATTTGTCTTAATTTCCAATCTCTGTACCAGGCTTGAATGAAACCATTTGTCTGTGATAGGTTCTCTCCTCTGAATGTGTCTGAGTGAAATGAACAGACTGAACCCTCCAAGCTGTACTTCACCATGTTAGTTTTCCAGTTCTTTAATAATTTTGTAGACACCTTTAACTCTGTCCAGTTTTGCCACCTTAYTTTTGGGAATAAATTGTTAAATATTGAACAGAATAATCCATCTGTTGTCTTACTAATGCTGAGTACAGAAATAAGATCACTTCCCTATCTCTACTTTTTGCATACAATGAAGATCTGCATAAAAGGACAGTTCTTCTCCAAAAGGTGTGATAAATAGCTAYATTCAGAATCAGAATGCGGAAATCTCCCAAAGAATCTTAGCAGCTTAATTTAATCATCTTTAGATATCCTCTTTTGCCTTCAGGATATTTGTGCTTCCTGTTGGTGCTACCTGCATARTCAAATACATTCTTCTGTCTCAAAGCCTTCCAAAATTCCAGAAAAAAGTCGAAACACCATTTATGTTTTCCAAGGTACTCACCTGGGAAGCATGTTGAAAGCTCACCTAGCATTCACAATCAGCACCAGATCCTCTAATATATTAATTTCCTCTCAAAAATATGATTTTCTAGAAGAAAATATTAGTCCGTAATCCATTACATGAGTGAAATGCATTATATAACTCCTAAATCACATTCTTATATTCTCCATCTGCAAAATTCAAAACTTTTTTTTCCAAAGAAGTTCCATCCTAAAGAGATGTGCATCCATTTGCATTGATAAAACAGTTCTTTGTCTATCCAATCGATAATGCAGTGCACCATACACTAGGAGAATTCTGAATACTAAAATTAGAAAACAAACAAAATCACRAAAAAACCCACTTTTGCCTTCACTCTTTGTAGAAGCTAGCTTCTTTTTTCCTCTTTGTGCTAGAAACAGTAAAATTCCAGTCATATCACACTCATGCTCCAGGTATGTGCAGAAATGTAACTCTTGCAATTGCAAACTGATTCTTACTCCACCCGAAATAACAATTATCTTCTAATTGTAGTTTGTGAAAATAAAATGTCACRTCGCTTCTACCATTCTTTCATCTTTTCCTATTTCTTTATTAATTATTAATAAAAGGGTTTTGTTTGTTTGTTTTTTTGTTCTCACCCAGAGACCTGGGAAGAAGATACCTTCTCAGTGAAGCTCAAAGTTTTCATACAAAAATAAAGGCCTCCAACCAGGTTTATGAGTTGATTAAATGTATTCCCTATTGTGACGGATGTGCTCCCCAACACAAAGCCCTGTTCAGGTRTTAACTACCACATTATCTGATCCTGGTATTTGCTTCCCTGATTTCTTCCCCCACTCAGACATTAACCATCAATAACAGTCCCAATGACCGCATCCTCATGGGGCAATAAGGTTAATTRTGCATACACCAGTCAACAGTCATTTCTGAAATGAAAGAATGACTGTAAGTCAATCATTTTATCTCATAAAAACAGAGAGAGCCCGAGAGCCCATTGAGCTCTCCTTGCATGGCAGCCAGGATCTCCCCTTGAGCAGGGACATCTCTCCTTGGGGTTGGGAGATCCTTGCCACCACAGACTCATGGTAAGCGACTGTAGCATGCTCTCCTTCTGTACTTTACTTTGTGACTGTGCACGAAATCCCTTGGCCATAAACCATTGACCAGGTCTGGGACTAGGACTGGATCCAGCCGCACCCAGACTCCTCTSRGGAGGAATTTGGAAAGCAAGGGGATCCAATCTGAACCCCGTGACTCAACAGGAGGGTGTCCTCGATAACTGTGTATTATCTTGAACCCYCAAGCAGTAAATAAGTGACCTTGCTATAGGATCTTGTGAAACCRTTGTCCATATCAATAAAACCTATTACTGTTTCTTTCACAAGAGTGAAGTGCACTGTGATCRCTCACCACCRTCACCACTCCTTCCATGACACCTGTTACTCTTCCTGTTCCTTTTGTCTCCAAAATTATATCACAGTTCTTCTGCTTAATGTCTTTATATATGAAGTAATAATAAAGGTTTACAAAATCCTGACCATTAGGATTACACCAAAACTGCATCACTAGCCTTATCACTAACACTAACACTGAACTCTTGGTCTGTTTTTAATTAAAAAGGAACAAAAATAAATGGATAAAACTCCAACTTATTTAGTATTGTGYTTTTGCTTTTATTTTTAAGATCTTATAGGGCCTTCTTGTTTGACCTGCTTCAGTTATATACTGACATCTAAGCCTTTCTTCTCCAGAAATACACTGCCACATTTGTTCCTCACGGTCCCGGTTCTCAATTTGAGCTTTGTGTTCTCTCCATTAATCACTATGTTATTATCACAAATATCTTCTGAAARCTCATGTCTCCACAAGATTCACAGCAAACATTAGTAAAATTACTTTAGAAATTATTTACAAGAACATATAGTGGTTGTGCTTTTATTTCAGAACAGAAATGACCTTTTTTTTATTTCCAATATATTCTGCTCTTTATGACTGAGAACAGTTTTTACTATGCATTGCAAATTATGTTGAAGAGGATTTACATCCTCATAAGGTTTCTATGAATTATTTAGCACACTTTTGTATGGTGCAAATTATGGTTGGTCTCCTGGCTRTATCTCAGCTTTTCAGAGAGAAGATACAGACAAGATCATTGTTATTTTAAGTATAAAATTAATACAAGTATTAGCAAATTTAGATCATTGTCTTTGGTATTCAAAAAGGACACTGCTTTCCAAAGCAGCCACGGTTTTCTTATGCTGATTTCCAGGATATGTGATGCTGATGTGCAACTTCCCTGATAATCATACGGGAACATATGACTGTAAGGAAASAGGTAGATCAGAGTCTAGGCCTGCTACACTGCAAAATAAATATCTCAATTCAGTAGAATCCCAAAATGCCACCAAAATCATAGTACTTTTTCAAAAGATAAAGCTAGGTTAGCAAATATGAGCAATCATCAGTGCCTCAGAAGAGAAAAACAAACCAAAAAATGTGGAGTGATAAATTATGGATCAAGTAGGAAACAAAGCAAAAACTCCTCTCTCCCCCCTTGCTTCCCAGGTGACCTGAAGCAACAATCCTGAGGCATAGACTGATGTGGTTTAAATAGAATGTAACAAACAGAATCTATATAGCTAGCCTAGAGAATTATGTCGAGGCTTTACAAAGATCTCTCATTTACTGTTATTGAGGTAAAGAACTGGAAAGCTATCATGATGAAGGCACTCACTTTCAATTAAAGTAAGAGACAAAGTCATTCAAGTGTTTTCAAAAATGTTATCAATTACAGTTTCCAAAAAAAAAATCCACATTGTGGTTTACATGACTGAAAAAACACCTTTTGTTTGTTTTTCTGCAGAAGAAATAAAAATAGTTATTTTGAATAACAGTTGTTGCATTCTGGGCCAYACTCTTGTCATTAACTAGAAAACTGTGTGTGTGTGTGTATATATATATTTATTTTAAAGTATCCTGTATCCTTGCCATTCCCTACCTATTTTTTTTTCTTATTTTATGCAGCAGTTTCTGTCTTCCTAAAGAATAATCAAAGCCAAAAAAAGAATTATGTGCACTATTTTTCCTTAGCCTAATGGAAAGGTTGAAGCAGACAAGTTCTTTGGGGAACTTGGAACATTTTCCCCAAGCTTTAGATAATCCTTGTAAATCGAGAAAGATTAAATTGACAGTTGCATTTTTTTTTCCATAAGAGCTTGTTCCCAAAATGTTCTGAATCTCTTATCATGAAAATCAATGTCRTCTTCCTACTTTAATAAAATGGATTGCTGAGATAATTTTTTTTTCCTTTAAGACAATCAAAAGGTAGTTCCTTGCCATATTTTCAAAATTCTAATTATCTGTTTTCTCTGAGCTACAACAGTTCATGTAACAGACAACAAAACTCAACTGTGCACATATATACACACACACACTTCTATCTCTCTACATATACACACATATATGTGTAGTGCTTTTCTCTGCTACTTAGTTCCACCACTGCTTATCCCAAAAATCTTACTACTTTGTACTTGCACCTTACACTCTTATTGGCTTACTACAGATGAATGCTCATGGCAAGCACCATATCCAAATAACTTTAGTGAGCCTACACATTGTTTTGGAGATATTGCAATAAAAATCATCAGAATCTAACTTTTATTATTATTTCCATTTTCCTTAAGACTTTCTGTTCTAAATAAGGCACTAACCTTTGCCAGCGGATATTAACGTATGTTCGATTACTTTCAATTTCCATGAGTAAAACATAATCTGCTGCTTAGAGCACATAAAGACAAACATGCAGTTTCTCAGCAAAATAAAAAATGGGACAATGACGCAAATGCTATCAGAAGTTTTCATTCTATAGCTAGCAATTAAGAACTTTYCTTCTAATTTAGATAGCTGTTCACCAGATTGTATGCTAGATATTGACGTCCCACATTCATCTTTATCACAACTCTACTGAAATTAGAGTTATCAGGAGGAAAGTGGATTGTTTTGGCACTTACAATGCACRGTTTCTAGAAAATAAACCCTCAACCCATACATTCCTACTGCATTTTTCCATAATAGTTTGCACTTCAGTCATAAGGTTTTATCACTGTGYTACATTGAACAAATGCAATATTGTAGTCACATTAGTGTATGAGATTCTGCAAAACAATACAGAGCACTGTGCTCTGAAAGTTACACCTAAATGTAACAATCTATTTCTGTATTTCTACACTAAATTAGATCACAAGTAAACATTTGCTTCACAATCACATATTAAATGGCTCTGACTTTCTCCTAACTTTTTCTGGCATGGCAGTAGTTGATCAATAGATTTCTACTTCAACTGTGCAAGCAGCAACTATTAGGGCAGCCACAACACATAAAATTCCTGCAGCTCCTAATGTGTGTCCCTGCCTGTTATTCAGATTCTATTTATACAAAGTTTACATGTAGACCACGTAGATTTATAAAGCTCAAAGCTTGGATTTTAAACAGAAAGCTAAATAGGTACTGAGGGTCTCAAATTAAATCATAAAAAGGTAGACACTTAAAATGTTTTGGAAGACAGAATGCGCAGTAATATATTTTTTATACACAGATAGTATTCACTTAAGGAGAGGACAAAAATGGAATAATGAATGTGATCAATGAGATCACATTCAGAACAGAAGAAATAAAACAAAAATCCTCATGGCTTTCTTGCCTTAATTTGATCACTTATAAAAACAGTAGGCAGACAAACACTCTTCCCCCTCAAAATATATAGATAAATAGATAATTTCTTTATTTCCTTAGCTAAATCTCTAAGACACATAGAGATGTAGGAACACAGAGTTTCTGATTTCTATTTGGTCTCATATCGGAGGTCACTCTAAGGTATGAATTTGGTGAATTCTTTTTTATACACTCATAAAATGCTTTAAAGTGACTTGAAACTGCCTTGCACTTCCTAGCAATTTAAGGGTACCCAACACAGGTTTTACTGTTTTTCTATTTCTTTTGCAATCTATTCATCTCTAAATATCTGTATCAATTAATCAATCTCTAGGAACACCTACAGTTAGTCTTATTTCTGTATCTGCATTCTCTAATCACTATCTTTATTCCACTATAGCACCATAGAATGTTCACTTAAAATAGACATAGCATACAGACCTTGCAAAGGCACACAGACGAACAGCTCACCTATGAAAACAGTAAAACCTTTTGMATCGATGCCATTTTAATCAGAGCAGAAACTCTATAGGTAGAATTGCCTTTTACTACACTGTTAAGAGAGAAGGTTTGTAGATTAACACCTACRCAAAAGTGAAGATCCAACAGGCTGATTTTTGAGAAATTTGACTTATCCTGCAAATTACTTCACTGAGAACTGATCTACAAATTTGCAAGACAATATGRTAAGGCTGAAGGAAGCTAAATTTTGAGCCCTGGAGATAAAGAAAAATTTTCACACATTCTTGAAGTTTTTAAATAATATATATATACACACACACACTTTTAAATCCATTTTCCTTTGAGATGTTTTGAATTAGTTATGGGTAATTCTTTCCTAGAATTAGTATTCAGGACAGTAGTTGTATCTCAAAAATATTGTCTTAATATTGGTGTTATAAATGGCAGATTAAAAACAGTTTCATGGTAGAGAGAAATTTCCTGATTTTTTCTAATCAAGTATATATTTCTGCATCTCTTAATCAGTGGAAATAGTATCAAATATGCTCGATGTGCATATGTAATCTGTTACCTTAAATGACTTGAAACACTTGACTGGTTGACCAGTCCAGGGAGTAGAGCAAAGTCTATTTTACTGTAATATGCATCATCAGGAGAAGAGTAAAAGTATATTCACATTAGGTTCTTTTCTGGAAARACCTCAATTTTAAAACTCAGTCTTTCACATGTATAATTCACAGAAATGCCTATGAACAGTAGTTTAAGAAAACTCTTTTTTACGCTGCTTTGGAGATGGCAGTTCAAAACCCAGTACATAATTAAATACATGGGATGGATTTTACTGAATGGTTAATGCATGTAAAATTTCCTTTGACAATTCAAATTTAAACTCACTTTAGTTCTTATAAATCTTGCAAGAGTATAATTGACTTAACATTTTCTTCAATACAGCTAATACATTACTTCCATTTCTATGTGGATTTTCATATGAATTAGAATTAACTTTATTTAAAGGAATTAAGGGTACCTGAGAGTCAACATGGGTTTTGTTTATTTGTTTTTATCTTTCAGCTGTAGCTATACATGCAAGTATGTACATGCACGTCTGCCACTATAGTAGCATGAAATGCAGATATCTTACTGTGTTATGAATTTTTAGGTCTGTTGTATACCAATTTCCCAAATGTCATCTAATTAACCAAAAAGTGCATTTTTCTGTTAGCTGAACAAACAARAAAAGACAAATGCTTTGTCTCCCAATATAAACTCCTATTCTCTATTGTGTTGACCTGAAGCCATACTTATTTCCATTGAAATTAAGTGACTTTGATTTCCTTACCGCTTTCTGCTTTCCCTGTCAACTTCCTGTATGGTCTTGAACTCAGAATTAACCTCTTATATTTTTTAAACCTGAAAAYTTGCCAGATAGCATAGACACTGTGAAGAAGTATTTACACAATTTTTATAAAGTTAAACACAAACCAAAAACCAAACCATGCCAAATGAAACAAATACACAAAAAAACAGAACCCTCCACCTTTCAAATGAGTAACTGATAGCACTTTTTTTTTTTTTTTTGACAAGATCCAGTAAACCAACTCACGTATATAATCCTGACATTTCTTTGCTTTGTCATCTTTCCAATGTAGCAGCAGTAATTTTATGTATGTTGCCACCTTTTTTCTGGCTTTCAGTATATTAACCAYAATAGGAGAGTGTTTTTTGGTACTGTTTCTGTTTTTATTAATTTTCTGTTTTTTATTGTTTTGTTTTTGAAAGGTAAAACATTTGGGGTAAAACATTGGGGTAAAACATAGACTGGACTGGCTTTGTCACATACAGTGGAATAGTTTGTGGTKTATCAGAATTTTCTCTACAACTATAAAGCATTGTCCTCCTTAGGGGATTTCCACTGGGTATCCCCAGATTAATAAACTGAGCTAGAAAATAGTACAAGACAAGAAAAAAATGTTCATGTTATAAACTTTCTGAAAGAACCTCATTCTCCCTCAGTTTGCACATAAAATACGAGCTCAGTGTGAGATGTGCAAGAAATATTCTATAGTTTCCTTATGGCTTTAAGATTATGTCCATACCTTTCTGGCTTGTAAAGAGTTTCCACTAGAGTTTACAGAAGAGCGAGCTTTAACTGCCCCAATATTTATCCAAATAAAAACAAACAAGTGCTTTCATTCCACAGAATCTTAGTCATAGCCATAATTCCTCCCTGAGTTCCAGAATTAATTTTTCAAGGCATTCTATTTTAGAAGAGTTACTGGAAAATKAAAATCTACCTGTGCCTTCTCAGTTCCTGTGCCAAGAACTGAACTGCTGTATATATATACTCTCCCTCTGGTCAGCAGTGCCTTGAAAACTGGTCCTGTACATCGTACAGTATATTTTTGTGCCACGTGCCCTACGTGTCCTTGCYTGAGCAGAGGGTTGGACCAGACGATATCYAGAGGCTCCTTCCAATCTCAACCATTCTGTGATCCTATAGTTACTCTGATCATAGGTTTTCTGAAAGTTACCCATTCAAACATGTACTTCTTTTGAATATGTTGATTTTTATTAAAAGCAAAACCAACACCCCAAAACAAAGACAACAGAAGCAATAAAAGAATGATTGGATTTAAATTAGTCTTTCTGCAGTTACTTTCTACAGTTTTTTCCTTTGTCTTCTCAAATAACAATGTAATTACAAGACAGATTGTCACTTGACAACTTTTGATATCCATTTGGCAGGGCACCATGCAGTTATTAAAGGTACTGATAATTTCTTTTCTATTTCATCCTTACACTTTATTTATTTCAACATTAAAGTTTGCATCTCTAACTATTTATATAGACTAGCTTCTACAGAAGGGGTCTAGCTGCTAATTTTTTTTTCCCAATCCCTTTTCTCTTTTTCTCTTCCAACTAATACATAAAAATCTATCACAGGATTCACATTCATCTTTTTGCACAGTTCTTCAGCTTCCTTAAAAAGAAATTACTGTACTGCATATTTATTTAATGAGAGATTACCTCAATTGACCAGTTAGCATATGTTCTATAGCTTGTTTTCCTTTAGTTCATTTTAATACTATATTTATATTCCAGAATTAACTGAATTGCCCCCAAACTCATTTTACAGTAAAGTAATTCATTCCTGCATCCTCATGCCTACACATGCTTTTCAGACCTGCTGTTTTCTACCTTATATTAATTCCTGAATTATCTGCAGATTATCTTGTAATTTTTTTCTTTACTCCTTTGAGAAAGCATTTTAATTTTTCATTACTTTTTTCTCCATGCTGATGCTTCTTTTTCTTGTGAAACACTACATTGCATGTGTGAGGATTCACACGGTATAAAATTTGACCAGCTCTATCACGTGAACCTTGACTGTGTCGTCCTCTCTCATCATCTCTGAATACTGTTAAATTGTGTCACAAGATGCAAAATTCTAATAATTAAAAAACCATTCTGAGTACTCCTCTCACTAACTGCAGACCTACAGTGACTTTAATCATTTATCTCATCTGCTCTTCTTCTCTCCTGGACAATTCAACTTTCTCTGCTACATTTGAAGTTCTTTTTAACAATTATYTAATTGTTAAAATTAAACACAATTCCCATCATATGAACAGCATATGCAAGCAATACTTTTTCAAATAAAACCATACTCCACCTTTTCTATCCATAACTTCTGTTCTATGAAATGCAACAACATATAACTAACTAAGCAATGATCTGTATTTACTACCAACAAGTTAACATATTGGTGCTTACTTGGGAAAACACATATGTTCCCATTTTCACCTTAGTAATGTCTAATCTCTTGCTATTTACTAACCAGGTTAGTAAAGAAAGCTTTCTTTTCCGGGGATCTCTCCTACCGTTTTTACCTCTTTTCCACACCCTCTCCCATCTTAAGAAAAATAAACAAACAAATAAAAGAGAAACAGAGATTAAATTCTGTTAGGCAAAAACATTTAAGCATGTGTTCTCTAAACTGGAGAATAAGAATCTGGATGCCCCTAYTAATACATTAAGCAAGTTCAAATCTTAATGCTTGCAACTATGAATGAGCAGCTTTTTGCCTTCTATTTCTGCAACTTTTAACTTGGTCTTCATGATTTTTTTTTTCTAGAAATATTTTCTTTAAATCTCTCTTTAAATGAGAAGATCTAAAAATTTATTTCCTATGACATGGTTTTGTTGTATAAGAAAGCAGACCTGCTTCGCTGTAGCTTAGTAATATCCCTGAGGATTAAGAAAGATATATAGGAAATATTTCAGCGTCAGAAGTGGAAACAGGTGAGAAAACCCCAGGTATATTGCAGAAAGCAGCTTTTCTGGTGGTAGTAGGAAAAGAAGCAAAGAAGCAGCTTCCCTCCCTGTCCCCTCAGCCAGGGACAGTTGCCCCTTATAACTGCACTTTCAAAATGTCAAAGGACACAACATGAATAAACAGTTTTTATCTCTTAGATGCACTTCACTGAGTGGGGAGCATGCATGAGATACACCAGAAATATTAATAACATAGTAAAAAACTAATGCATGCCATTGCCTATGCTATATACAGTATATATCTAACTTTCCTATGCAACAGTTGAACTTTTCTGACTAGCAGTATCTGCTAATTAAGCAAAGTTCAGAAGGAAAAGCTGCACAGCCTCAAGGCACTTGTGCACCTTCACTTCTGAAGCTTATCTCTAGTTTCCATTGTTTTTTTCCCTAGCATAAGAGTCTGAAATAGCAGGGGAAAAAAAAAAAAAGGCGAAGAATGAAAAAAAACCCAACCATCTTGAAGAAGTATCTTTCTTCCTCTTAAGATGTCATCAGCATTTTGTAAGGCAACAAATATTCAGATATACTCAGAAACCATGAGCATAAACAATCAAGCAGCTGTGAGACTTTTCAGCTGTGCATGCTCAAAAGCAAACCTAATGCAGGTGCACGAGGCATGTTCTGAACTCAGACACTCCAGAGGATTGTGCACTCCCTTGGAGGAGCTCTCAATGAGAGCTGACCAGCRAGGTCATGACTCCATGCTAGTAGGATAGGTAAGACTTGTTACTCAAYCCTTAAACCATGTCTTTAATCCTGGGGAAGGATCCAGGCATGAATTCAAACAAGCTTTAATTTTACCTCATGGAATCCCTGTAAGTGGTATATTTCATGGTATTTTTCTATGATAATATTGGTTTGTGAGTAGCAGAACTAATGTCCATGCCAGGCTATGGCAGATGCAGTTCTGTTGTCATGGCACTTGGGCACYTTTGATTTAACTTTACAGGAGGAGCTATGTGAAGCTAAGTCTAAGGCTCTACTCAAACTAAAAGTGAAACCTTGATCTCCAAGATGGCTGAAATAGAGGACGGGAGTATGTACAATTCATAGAGTTCAGAGATTAGTAACAGAGTCCTAATCCCCATATAACCATGTTATAACTAGCACAAAACAGATAAACACACACAAATACAAGAAGAAAAAAAATGTTGGTCTGGACGCAAGTTCATTTTTTCACACTCTGTGCTTGAGCCTTGTCTGCTTCCTTACTTAATCACAGTTTTTTTCCTGTCTATAGCAATCCAAGAACCAAAGGGAAAAAGTGATGAAATAAGGAAAATTACACATGATAAACCAACACCCAGCCAGCAAACTGCCAACTAGAGTCTCAAATGTTAAAATGGAAGGATTACCACCACATACAGATACATGTACTGTATGTGTACATACTGATACATAAACTGTGGTCTTTCCAGAGGATCTTCATTAATTCTTCATTTCCTCCAATACACTGAAAAATACCCTGCAATCTGTGCTTGCAAAATCTCTAGAGTGGATCTGAGGTTTGCCTTAAGACAGCAAACCTTGAGAATAATGCATCAAACTAACTTAATCAATAGCAGTCACCATCTGCAAGGAAACAGTGGTATATTTGACAGGTTGTCCTATATCATGCTTTCTTTAAAAACAAAACAGCTACTGAATGACAATATTATCTGATCTATACTGGACAAGTTCTTTTCTAAGTTATTTTTACTGTGTCTTACAAAGGAGAGGCATTTGACTAAGAAATTATTTTTACAACATAACATGGAAATAAGATTCCAGTAAGTTGGGGCAGGATGGGGAGACAACAGTCTTTTCTTTCTAAATCCTGTTTTAGCTCTTTTTCACATTGTTCTTTAGTCTTCGTTCTCTAGTCTTCCTGGTTAATGCTGTAGTAATATCTGTTAGTAAGACCATGGCTATGAGTCAACATCCATACAAACAAATTAGGCATATGCCTCCCCCCCGATTTTTTTYTTTTTTAATTGGGGGCAGAGATGACTCAATCTATTTGAAATGCAGAATTAAAACCACTGTTTTATTATGGGAAAATATATATTAAAAATAATCAGTCTATTATACATTCTCAAACGATTTCTTTCATATATACTATGGATATATAACCACCCTTGGGGATGACAGCTAGTGTAACGCATCTGCAGGCTGGATGAATGCCTGTAGACCTCAGGAGTATGATGTAATGAGGATGTATGATGTAATTTGCTCAGGCAAATTACAGTGAGAAAAGTACTATGAAATAATAGAGGACCTTAAATGAATATATAGGCAAATGACACAATATATATTGGCAAGGACACATTCCTGACCCATAGGAGAGTACTAATTTCCTAGAAATCTACATATGCTTAAATTAACACGGTAAGATCTGCATCTACTTTTCCTCTTCTCCACAGTCAACTCCTGAAGCCAGTGAAATTGCTTCTATTGTTAAAAGCAGAGGAGGAAGTAGTAAGGAAAGCAAACAACTCATATGAAATAGTTCTCATTTTTTGCCCTTATCTTTTAAATTTGCTTTTCAAGAACTCAAATTTCCAAGAAAATGACTAATTTCTGTAAAGAAGGGGTAACTTTTTCATCTCACCTCAGAGAGCATCCCTGCTCCTTCACTGCATCTATATCATGACCATCCCAAGGTTGCAGATTGTATTTAAAGATGCAAAGCCCTACTAAGAGTTGGAGATCAGTACATAGACTAACTTCATGCAGTTGCAACATTCCATTTTTCTCCTATATTGGCTCTGTAATATAACAAAAAGAAACATTGTAGAAGGGGCCATCTCATATCTTATTACATTACTTCCATACTTCTGTCACCCATTTTTCACTATGTGGCAGGACTAAAATGACAACCCATATTAAACTCCTATGTCTGAAGGATCCTTTTCATTGTAYTCTAGGTAATTTACAGAGGGTTAAGCTTCAGTCATTTCATTTTAAAAGCATCTCAATTACTATTGTGCCTTCAGTTGCTGAGCATTGCATACCAAAATGACAAAAAGAAACGGCTACTTGTTTATACTGTTTATGAAACTGGTTTGTAAAATATACTACTAGTGTGCAAGATACCTGTATAACATCTTACATCTAATAATCAGAATAATTTTCTTTTGAGATTCAGTCTAAGGGAATTAGARGTCCCAATTTTCATGCATATTGCCAAAATTTTGACGGTATAAACCTGCCACAGTCTTGAGTACTAAAGTCATTTTGAAACCTGAGATAAGACTTAGATGACACACTCCCTCTGAATTTTTTTCCTGGCAATATTTTTTAAAAAAAAAAAAAAAAAAAAAAAAAGGAAAGAAAATAGTAAAGAGTTATAAAATAGTAAAGAGTTATAAGCTTAATTTATGCAAAACACATAAAACAATTAAGGCATTTTTTTCAACACTCAGGATCTTTGTGATAACTGCCAAATCAAATTACATTTGATATGGATCTGTCAAGAGTATAAAGTCTTCCCTATTTATCAAAATGGATGTGTTCACTTTACCCCATGTAGCAATGTAGAAGTTAACACATTACAATGTGAAATGTGGAAATAGCATATTGAAAATGGTTAACAAAAATACTTAGAAATCATTAGGAAATAATTTTCAGTAGGAAGATTATTAATCTATATTGGTGGAAATCATGGCCTCTTTCCAACTTTACATTCCAGGAACCATTTTAGCATAATGAATCTACACCTCTATAGATGCGAAGCAATATATCACCATTTATGTTTTTTTTCCTTTTTTATATTTTTTCTTTATATCTGATGATGATCTTGACCCAGAGCAAATCACAGATTGAAATCCAAATTCTAATATTTATAGGCAACACCAATAATAAGCAACACAAACACAGTAAGCAATATATACCAACAGTGAGCAAAATAGTAAACAAAAAGGTACCATGAGGTTGGTAACCCTAAATATTCCTGCCCATCATCATTTGGCTGTCATTGCTACTATTAAGAAATGTCCCAGTGAAGTTCGTGATCCAGCATTTTGTTTTACTCTTCACATTCTTTTAAAAATGACAGCTCAGTATATTCACACATTTCACACAAGAAACTTTAATCATAAGACATAAATATTCTTTCCTCTACAGATTTGCCTAAAAATGATTGCCATTTCTACTCTGCAGCATCTTCCCTATTCTTATGGTTGTCAAAACTGGTATTACTAGATGCATACCCTCTTGCTGCCAATTAATTGATCCAAAGCACAGAATGATTTAGCCAAACAATGGCAGATTTTGTGATAAAGAATCCATACAGAATCAGTAACATATTTTAATAGTAATAGATTGAGGTTTTTTTGAGTATGAAAGAATAATTTATGGGAAGGTGKCACAAAGCGAATAAGAAAAGATACAGAAGAAACAGGAAAAATCTTTTGATTTCCTTGATCTGTGATTGTCCAGGATTATTAATACTCTTGAAATTTGGAAGAAACTTTTTACCCATCCTTCTTCATTCTAGGAGAGACTTTGAGTATTTCAGAAGAGGAAGAGAAATCAAAATGATCTACAGAAAAGAGAGTAAAAAGAGAGTAAAAAATTCATAATAATACAGCCCTGCTTTGTATCGTTAAGGTTCAAGTAATGTGTCCTAGTTGTGATGCTGCTTTTTAAGGTAGATCTTAGGTAACTAGAGAGAATTTGGAAGACAGCAACAAAATCAGCAAAATATGATGCAAGATTGAAAAAAAAAGGTAGCCTAGAGAAAAGGGAGTTCACCAAGCAACAATATAATAGCCTTCAGCCATGCAAAGGCATGACAGAACAAACTGTCTTAATATACACCAAGAGACATTTTACAGTAGGAAAGAACACCTTGATGCTGTCTATAGTTATGCTAGGATTTAGGATGATTTAGGAAGGCCATGTAATCTGCACATTATAGAAACAAAATCAGATAATTTCTGATAGATATCTGGCTAGATAGTTCCTCTTTTAGTACAAGAGCAAGAATGCTAGTCCTTTATCCCCTCCTTTTATGTATACATACCCACACACACATTGTCAAAAGCAGTTGATGTGAAACTGGCAAAAGGCAAAGTAAAAGTGAATCTGTGTTGAAGAAAGAAAAAAATTCCTGCAGAAGAAAAAAAATCATCACATCACTCTCAGCCACACACTTTAGACTTCTTTAGTTATTTAACAGATCTTTCAGTCCTCTTAAAGGCAGTAGAACTGGTTAGGCAACTAAGTTATCTGAATAAAAATCAAATAGGAAGGCAGAAAGAACTGAAAGAGACAAAAAARATTATTTATCCTCAGTCCTTCCAGATGTCTACATTCTACTGATACGTCAGCTGCAGATTACAGAGCTGCTTATTAACCTTGGAAGGTAAAGATCTMGTCTTGTACAGTTTGTACAGGACATTCCAGTTTACAATTAAAGAAGGTGAGAAAGAATAATTGCATAGACAAATGGTTATTGTTACTCTCATCAAATTCTGTCTCCTGCTACAATTCTTTGAAGGTGGAAATAGAACATCACTGGTCCAAGATTTGTCAAAGACCAACTAGTTCCAGAAATGGAAGTTTGAAAGTAATAAAAAATACATCTTTGGCTTTATTCAGGATAAAAGGTCACAGATCAGTGCTCAAAGGTCACTTGGGRCTGGCTCCCCTGAAAGCTAGCAAAGATAATGTGCTTGTATAATAACTGTCAAAAACCTGACATCTTATTTCAGAGGTTGGTTGTAAAGTCCTTCACAGATCCAGCATAATTTAAATACAGTTCAATTGCACCAATAGAGTCATTTGCTCTCTAAAATTCCGTGAACAGCTTTTTGCTTCTATCTTAATGCTTMCCTACACTGTTGTGATACTGTTTCCAAAAAAGACTGCTGTCCCTGCTGTTTGGGGAAATGTATCTGTAATGTCTTGATCCAAGCATTTCATATTCAACAGATGGTAAACTTGGCTGAATACTCATTCTGGTTTCTCTGAGCCTATCCGAGTGCTTAATGCCGCTTTCTCTGCCAATCACTTCCTAACTAGCAAATGAATTCTGATCAGATGCGCATTCTGCCTTGTGTTATCTCTCACCTTTAGCAAACACTGACACCTTCAGACCTTATTGTGCGCTGTGCACCTTCCATCTGCCAAGGGAAGGGAGCAGCCTGTTCTCCTGTTACTTCATCTTGCAGATGGGCAGGGAAGAATCAAACTCTGACTTGATACAGATATAATTTCTGCTTTTTCTYCATTATCAAATACTTAAAATACCCTCATTTCATAGAGGTAGGCTTGACACTTGAACAAGYTGAGCACTTAAACCAGAAGACCATTATGTATTTGTGCAGTTTTTCTCCTCCATTTTCCAAATCTGARCAGTAGAGAGGAATGAAGCTATGGGCTTCCTGTAGCAGTATTTCCAACTGCTTTGTTTGGTTGGTTCTCACTCAACAAACTACTCTATGAATGAGGAGGAAATAAAAAGTATGTGCGTATTTTCAAGCACAAAGACCAAACTGCTGTAACCGTAGCGATTTCTTGGACTGCATGCCTTGCTCATGCCTGATAAAGTTTTTCATTTGTTGCTTATATTGACTGCACTGATGCTTGCCTTTATTTCTAGATCCGTGAACAGAATTTATTTTAAAATAAAATAGAGGTGACAGTCATGGTCCCCTTCCTTTTTTTTTTTTTGTGTATACTGGAAGTGATGAGGCAAGAGTATGTATGATGAATGTATTGAGGGTTTTGCTTGTTTGTTTTTATTCATGGAAGAAGTAGAATCATTCTAGAATACTGAAAAGTTGCCGAGAGAAATGCATTTGTCTAATCTGAGTGTAAAAATCTAAGCATTTTTTTTTTCCTGGAAAAAGTAAAAGCTTATATAAAAGAAAAACATGATTTTGGCAGGAAACGTATAAACTTTATTTAAAAAAAAAAAAAAAAAATCACAGCATTTATTCCCTGTGCATTATCCCTTCTTTGTTAAGATTTCCCAGAACACTTTCATGATTAATAGTAATATACATGTCCAATTGTAGTTCCCCCACAACACAAAAGTGCCCAGAATATCTCAAAGGAACCTGTTTAGAGATATATATCATTCCTTAACCAACTGAATATAAGCAATATACGTAAATTAGAGAATTTTGAGAAAATTATTCCTCTACATGTGTTTTTTTGATATCCTAAACCATTTTTCAAGATTTGTGTTTATGTGAAATATGAAACATTACCATTGACTTTGGCGATTTGATATATTTTTAATAACTGCAATCACAATTACTGGCCATATTATTATAAAATGGTAGTTTAATTAATAATAATGCCTTGACACATCTGTGGATCCTTTTCCTCTTTTGTCTTTCTGACTAATTCCTCTGAATTGCCTTCTACTTCACAAAAAAAAAAAAAAAAAAAAAAATCAGTCAATACTGAATTGTGGAAAGAGTATAAAGAGTCACATACTTGCTTTTCAGAACAGAAATTCCCTTTTATTCTGTGTCTATGCAATATTTGATGCAATATGCTCTGTTACTAAGACGGGGCCCTACAGTACTTAGTATTTAAATACCATAACATGGCTCACAGTGATTAGCATTATTCAAATGCCTAACAACTCCTACTTCAACTACAGGACCCAGAATACTACTTGTGAACTTGCATTCTTAGAACTGTACAGAGGTAGCCTGCTCCAAATAGCTAATATATCTGATTATAGGTCTGAATAGAGCAAATTCAAAGTTTCTGAACCTACTGATTTTATTTGCTATAGCCATGTATACTGCAGACTTGACAAACCTGGAACATGAAGCATTATATATGTAGTCACCACAATGTATTACTGGAATTATTAATTTATGGAAATGCCTTTTATATATACATTAACTACTACATTCCTTTYGGTTCTCCCACTGAAAACTTAAAATGTTGAATTCTGATGTTCTCAAGGTTTCATTCCAGTTTTTTGTTCTCTACAAAATAAAATTAACAAGGATATTTTAAAATTTGAGATTCCATTTTATCACTGTCTTGCATATCATGTAATTCAGAATAGATGGAAAGTATCATCATCATCCCTAAGGCATTTAACACCATTTTATTCAGCTGTGAAAAGCTGCACAACTTTCAAGCTGTGGAGCTTGCAGACTTCAATTAGAAACCATAGCATTTGATTTTCATTTTTCTTTTTAGTGAGCATTGCAGAACACAGTTTGCAGAATTACTATTTTTAAACTTTTGAGCTAGAATCCTGGAGTCCTCTCATCTGAATTTGAGGAGGTTCTCATTTGAAGCAACTTTGCATTTCATTATTAGCAACATATTCTGGCTTCTCCCCCCTGGAAAAACTGCAAAAGTGGAGGAAGGAAAATAACTAGAATAGGATTCCTGTGATACAGTCTGCAGTTTTATATTTGAGGTCTAGAACTTTTACTTCAAATTACTCTTGTGATTCTCTAGCAGTGAAAAATGAGCATACTGAAGACAGGCTGGAGAAGTCCAGAGATTTTGCAGGTTTTTCTTAATCCTTTTGGAAAATTTACAGCATTTCAAGATGACTTCTTAGAAGGTCAGGATTAACAACATAATCCTCAGATATTTGGATTCTACACGAATAAGTTATGCCTTTATTTCTCCCCAGAAACAGAACATTAGCCAGAATCAAATGATTTTGTGAAGGTCATAATATTTTAAGATTCATGTAATATTTTAGGGAGGAGGTGCCTTTGTTTAGAGACAAGGTTTAACAAGGAACAAAATTCCCAGCAGGGGTAAGGATCAAGTCTGAGATCATTTGAAAGGATCCAACCCACAGAAGACCAGAAAGGAGAGGCAAATTCTACACTCATCTTCAAAAAAAAGGCAAGAGGTTAACCTGGGAAATTGCAAACCAGTTATTCACAAATTGGTCACTGGGAAAATCATGCAACAAATCCTTCCGAAACACATTTCKAAGCACATGAAGAAGTTGCTTAGGAAAAGTTATCAAGGATTTATCTCCCTGGTGAGTCATGCCTGACCRACTGACTTTCATCTTTGATAAAGTAATTAAAGTAATAGACATTTTGAGTTTAGTGAGTCTTTTGACATCACTTACTAAATGCTTTTTGTATTTAAGATCAGATGTTATCATCTGTGAGGAAAAATCATATGAGTAAAAAAGCATTTTGGGTGATTGGGCAAAGAAGGTAGTGGATAAGTGATTGCACTCTCTCTGGGTGAGAAGGGGAATATCACACGGCTCCGACCTGAGACCTGTCCTGCTTACCTAACACCTTTACACCTAGAAGTAAGGAAAACAGACTCTCACCAATTTTGTAAATAACACCAAACTGGAGAAAAAGCTGCTATCTTCAAAGGCAGAGAAGTCATCCAGAGGGACCTAGAAAGGCTTAARGAATGGGCCAACAGGAACCTTGTGAAAACAAGAACAAATGCAACATTCTGTGGCAGAGGAGAATAAGTCCCAAGAACACCACAGGCAGGGGTCACCACTGGGCCCAAGGGTGGTGGTAGACAGAGGACGGACATGAGTGAGCAGTGTGCTCCAGCAGCAAGGAGGGCCAAGGACATCCTGGGATGCACTAAAAGCAGCCACTAGCCTTCCCAAGACTGCATCCAGAGAGCTAGATTGGGGCCCTCCACTGAATACAAAAGATGTTCACAGATCAAAGCAACTTCAACAAAGGGCCATCTGGATGGTCCAGGCTGCAATTCCCTGAGAAGAGATTCTCAGTGAGCTGGGCTTGTTGAACCCAGAGAAGAGACAGCTTCAGACCTAAAAGCTTTCCCTTAGTGCAGGGGAACTATCGAGATCATGGTGCCAAGCTGCTCACTGAGGTGCACAGAGGAGGAATGAGAAACAACAAGCATACACTGAAACAAGAGAGGATCCAGTTGGATGTAACAGGAAGCTTTTTCACTTTGAGATCAGTGAAGAACTAGAAAAGGCTGTCCAGAGTACTTGTTCTGTCTCAATCCCTGGATGTTTTTCCAAGAATAGACCTAAGCAACCTTAAGCTACTTGATTTGACCTCACACCTGAATCTGATTTGAGCAGAAGTTTGAGTCAAATCTCTGGTCTGAAGTCAGACTAGAGACTTCCCCAGTCCTATTGTAACTGGAATCCTGTGTGCAAGGGATAAAGAACTCATGTATTCCAGATGCTCAACAACCATTCCACTTGATCACAGTAGAGAGAAGGGTATGAACAAGGACTTCATCCAGTCTTTGGAACTTTTTATTAGCTAGTTTTCAGCTCTTTGATTTGGGGTGGGGCAGGGAGACAACAGTGGATGWATAAAGTCTGTATGTGGCAGAAAATAATCTGATTTCCCTTTTCATTTTTTCTCATTTCTCTCACAGTTACTGAGATAATTTGGGCCGCTAGACTCATTTCAGGAACAAGTGTCACTGAAACTTACAGAGATAATGCAGTAATWTGGTTGATATTTGATTGCTTGGGGTGTGGCAGGGGGAGAAAAACAAAACAGAACCAAACTTTTTACAGTGGCAGCAAACATGAAGCCCAGAGACCACAGTTCAGTCGCTAGTTCTGCCACTAAGCAAATTTGGATTTGTCATGTCTTTATGCTCTATTAAAAGATGCCTTAGTTGTTGAAAACAAATATTTCAATTCAATATGTAAAGAAGCTATTGGAGTAGGAAGCAGTTTATAKGAATGTTAAGAACAATTTTAAACAGCTTTTTTCACTTAACATAACTGAGATTGTTTAATCACCAATATAAACACTACAATGCAGAATATTTACACTAGTTTAAATTACAAATTTATCTTTCATCAAGTTTTTGTCATGAAGAASAGAGGTATTATCAGAGATTATGAATTTATGCTTTTGTTTTCTTTTACTGACAAAGTAAACGTTCCTATTTATGAAACTGACACATTCCCCCACTTCTGTTTCTTTTCCTTAACTGACAAAGTTTAATGAAGTATATAAATAATCTCTCTTAGGGAATAATATCCAGTATTCTGTTCACAAGGTTAATTATTGCAATTTAACATACTGAGAGAACGTACAATAGAGAGATATTAATAAGATCTCATAGGCTCTCAAAAAAAGGTATACTTCATAACTTCTCCAGCTAGCTGCCATTGATAGTACAGTAGACATTCATCTATGTTTACATTGGTTCATTTGACTAGACAAGGTCAGTTCATCAAACAAATATCACAAGGTTTAAAACACTGGTATATACACCAACAAAGCAGACAAGACAGGCTCAAAGTTGATACTGAATAACTTTTTTTTTTTTAAAGTATCTATGTCAAGAAATTAGGTTTCGCTTTAGTTTTTCTTATGTGCTTTATTAGCRTTTGCATATGTAAACGCTAAATATTCACCTAATTGCTAGAATGTTTTGTAGTCTCTAGATTAAAGCTTTTCATGGACAATCTGAAAGCTATCTAGAGGTGTCCTGAATCATTTCTCTAGGTGAATGGTAGAATGGTGAATATGACAGCAGAGAGAATAGGGGAACCAAACACAGCATTCCAAGAAATTAAGGTTGTCTTTCATACACATTATTTAAAAGCCTAACTTTAAAATATGAACTCCAAAGAATTCTTGCTATGCTCATTACTACCTCAAGAAGTCAAGACTGTTTACTTTATGAAAAAAAAATAGTAAAATATATATTGAGATTAGTAGTAAAGGACAACCCATTCTTCTTTCTGTGAGCATTGTAGGCTACAGCATCATCCATTCCTCATCCACAAGAATTAATCCCTGTCATGGGATTMATGATTCAGCAGAACTACCTATGCGACTTGCCAAAAATGTGCTCCGCAACCTCCTCATTAGAGGTGCTTCAAAGGGTAAAGGGCTATTCCATCATTAATTTCCAATCACTTTATAATGCTTGTGGAAGTACAATTTTAAAGGATACAGTTTTATTTCAAAATTAGTCCCACTGAATTATACAGTTAAAAGGAGCTTTATTTAATGTCCAATTGCTTTCCTAAACAGTGCAACTCTGCCAGTTCTAGTTTCCAGCTGTTGGATCTTGTTATGCCTTATCATCACTGTGTTTAAAAAACAAGATATAGCTTATTTATCAAATAGTTCATGAATCACAGATATAAAAACCACATGTGCATGACATTTATTTCAGGAATTATAATTTCATATATGGAAGTAGCAATATTTTAAAAGATGTTTCAGTTGCATCAAGTAACCTAAAGGTACGCAAATGTAAAAAAAAAAGCATCAAAGTACATAACCCACATATTCACAGTTTTGGAACTTTTTTTTAAGACCAGATAATTCTCAAATTACACACGTGAAATTATAGTATATACTTATAAACTGAAGAATGGAGATATTACTACTGAATGCAGAAAAACATTCTTCATGTAAATACATATGTTCTTTCAATGTGTGGTTGGAATAGAGATAGTGTGAAGAGTCTTTGTTTTTGTCTTTTACAGTTTCTGAAAAATTAAATTTATCAACTCATTTAAGTACAGAAACTAAAAATGACTTTTCAGTAACACTGCTAGAAATGTGGTTTAATAATGTTGCAGTTATGAGAAGTATTTTATGGTCACCAATATCGCAACTGACTCCTTGTAAGGATGAATCTAATAACAAATATGCACCTATTTTCTTATTCCTAGCAAAAATGTCCACAACTACTTCTTGCTATTACTTTTAGAATGAAAAATAAAACAAAATTCCACCGCACAATTTCATTTGTGCATGTAATGCCACTACAGGAGAATGCTTCCTTTCCAGTTCTCTGGATTGCAGGCAGTGTATAGGAGGGTTTTAAATAAAAAGACACTGATATAAAATCTTGAAATATAGAATGTAGATAAAACTGTCTAAATACCAACATTTAAATGAATTTACATGCAAAAAAACATGTTGGTCATGAGACAAGCATCATGGTTCCACTAGCCATAACAGAACCTTCAATGGAAGTGATCAGGTAATTTCACTCGCATATAACAACTATTTGGGAGGCTCACAGTAAAAATTCATTAGAAATACATATCCTGTTCTACAAAATCTGGACAATTGTTTTGGTACATTTACTGGATAAGCTTGTTCATTTTATAAATAAGTGATTTGTTAATATGAAAAAATAGTATACACCAAGATTGGATGCAGAATAAACAGAAATCTGTAAAATATTAAGACTATTAGTGGAGCTTTTACTATTTGTATAACATCAGTGAATTGTCTGATTGCATGACCGTTAGTAGTAGAACTTACTTTGCGATAGCAGATCACTTTGTACATTGCCTAACGTTTCATAGATGTAAAGAATATAATGAAATTCTTCCTAAATTCAATGGGCTTAGTTAGCTTATCTCAGCATCGAAAAGTTAAGCGTGCATCACTATTTAATAAAATATATTTTTAATTGAAATATAAAAAAATGAAGGTTGCAAGATCAGCAACATAAACATTAACACATTGAAATTTTTCTGCTGCAAGAAGAAAAAATGATCTAGAACTAAGACTCACTAAATACATAACAGACTAAGWACCACCAAACTTAGTCTGTTTAATAACAGTTTTCCTCTCTCAGTGTTTGAGGTAGAGAACTCCAAATAAAAATGGAAAAACAAGACATACATCTCAATTCCTACCTAGGAGACAGCTACTGTGTCACTTCTTCCCAGGAAAAAGTGCACAGACTGTGCCGTATCATTGAGATTCTGGTGCTCATCATGCCCAACACTGCGTATATGGGAGCCCAGTACTGTCATTCAGGGATTTTAAAGGATAGCAGTATCTGAAATGCCTTTTCCAGATACTTGCGACCGAAGGAGGCTTTGAGAACAGCCCTGCATCTCAGAGACTTGGACAAATGAACTAAGAATGCACCCAATAATGTATATTTAGCCARCCAAAAAAAGTCAGTGTTTCTTGGCAGATGGCTTATGCTCCACCTTTCCTTGGGAACAGAAATGGTGCTTACCCTGGTCCCACAGAAATAAACAATTTCAGCTCATGTTCATGGCTTACATATTAGCTAATTCTTTCTCCATTCTACTAAAAAGAGCACAACACCAAGAAGAAATGTTTGAGAGCAGGAGTTGACCAGAATGATGGAAAGTTGTAAAAGACATACATGCTGGAACAGAAATACATACATGCTGGAATTACATTATAGGACATGGAATAAAAAATCTGGGGGGCAAGAGCTATTCCCCACTATTGTAAGCCCTGACAGAGGAGGGGGGAGAGGGGGAGGGGGGGGAAAATCCACAAGTCCACTAACTATTCAATAAGAATGATCAGGATATCAGTAAGTTGACTCAGCATAGAGGAAAAAAAATAAACCCATAATCGTAAGCATTATTCTCTTGATAAAGAGTCTAAAAGTTAAACCATTCTTTTGAAATTCAAAACCAAAGTCCACCTGGTGCATATACAGMTAAACGGAAAAAAAAACCTCTTCAGAAAGAACACATTATAACCCTCAAAAAACACTGACAAATCTTATATCTGGAAAGTCTTATGGAATAAGATACACTGAAAAGTGCAGTAGTTTTGACCTCTGAATGAACTTGGTAGTGCAACAGCTGCAATACTAAATGACCCTATAAGGCCTGTAATATTCTTCAATTCTTAATAAACTGATTGCAGACTATAGAGTCCCAAAATTTGCCTGCAGACTCCTGGAAATGTCTGGGCTGTTTTCTGCCTATACTCTAATTACAGCAGTACTTTCAGAGATGTGGATGTGACCAGTCTCACAACTAATTGATCAATGGCTGCCTACAAATACTCTGCATTGTTTTCTTTGTAAAGCTCATCCCTTGCCACACCAAAATATAACGATTTTCCTTCTCCTCTATGCATATTTTATTTCATTTAATCAATATATAATCTTGCTTGAAACTAAGGAAATATGACTGCTACCTACTTAATGCCATTAAATATATTTTCAAGGGGAACTGTCAGCTTTCTGGAGCTGAATAACTTGCTTCAAAAGAATTAACGTTAAAACATTTTAATGCTTTTCTATCATGAAAATGGAGGCATCTTTTTCCTCTATGTAGCAATTTAAAAGTATCCTACCTGTGAGCAGGCTTTGAAATCCTTCTCTTCTGTCAAATCCTTTTACCACCCCAACAGAACAAGTTATAGTAAAAGTAAATAAGGAGAAGAAAGGCTTCTGCACTTGCATCAGTAGAACGAGATTTTTCTCTCAAACACAAAAGGTGAGATTGAAGGCATCTATAGCATTTAATAAAACTCAGTAAAACACTGCATAATTCTCTTTGTTTATTTTTATTTGTATTTCATTCTGAGCTTGCAATAATGTGAATTCAGTGTAGGATTGTTGATTTGATTTTTTTTTTTTTTGGTCTACTGACTAGCACCTAAAGCAAATCTGAATTCAAGACATATGGATCTGAAATATGTTTGCATATTTTTTCAGTTAGATGTTATTTCATAGGCACTATTTAAAATATATTAAAATGTGCATTTATTATGGCTAATAATAATATAGAGGGGCTAGCTGTAGTATATTTAACTTCTGTATCTAACATGCTCATTTGCCTGCTTGCTTACTGTGAAAAATCTATCCTCATGCAATACCAATTGCAATCACACATTTCTATTATTATTTCTGAGTGCACAATCTCCTTGAAAATATCAGACAAACTCAAAGAGATAAATCCTTTTCACTAGTAGAACAGAACATTCTGCACTGACTCCCAATTTAAACAGAAAGGCACTCTAGGATTGGATCTTGCACGATTAATGAGCCATATGAATATTCCCCAACTTGTTTGAAAAGCATTAATCGTCAGATGTCTGTCTAAATACTTAAGACTCATTCACTTAATGAAACAGCTCACATTGCCAGCTGATTTTGTTAGCATGCTAGATCTACAGCTCACACTGTCAAAGACATGCTGAGCATATCCGAAACCAGCGAATCATACTTGACCTTAGACAGAACTGTAATTCATTTGTTTTGTACTTATATGAACCATGATATAATCACAGTTTTTGTTTTACCAAGCAACCGTAAAACAAATAGGCAAAATTATTTAAAAAAATAAAATAAAATAAAAATCCCAAAAAAACAGGGCCATAGTGTCTTTGTTATTTTTACAAGTTATATTGCAGTCTTTGGAAATAGAGCTTTTACATATGAGTCATAAAAACATGACATGCCCAAACTCTGTACTTTTCTCACTATGTTTTACAATATTTTCTCACTATGTTTTACAATATTTTCTCACTATGTTTTACAATATTTTCTCACTATGTTTTACAATATTTTCTCACTATGTTTTACAATATTCTTAAGAAGCAATAAATTACTATCTATAAGTGTATTTCTATATTTGCTGAGAAATATAATGCTGCGGAGGCAGTTGGCTACTATGCAACAGGAACAACACTCCATGCATACGCATAAACTCATATAAATATGTTCATAAGCAAAATAAATATCAACAACAGTGAAACTCTAGCCTTGAACTCGCTGCTATTTCTGTCTTATACAGTCTGACTTGCAAGATTGCCAAAGGACATATGTTTGCTTGGCAGAGGGTCATAGCTGCCCCACAGTCTAGTAAATTTGCATGCTGCCATCAGCAGCACGTACTAACAGCATCAATAACAGCAAAAACAATTCTCCCTTTGGAAGGAATTCACAACACTGACATTGGCTCTATTAGAGCACTCTGCACTCCAGATGCGAGATACTACCTATGTTGAACACATCAATCTCCTTCGTGCAGAGGAATCTCCTTCGTGCTGCTCCTTATGTTGTGTGGTAGTCAACATTTATTTATTTTCAGATAGCCATTCAAGACTAGTGCAAGAGGAAAGAATATTGCAGATGCAAAATAAAGAATATCATCCAACTGAGTAGAAGTGTCACTTGATGCATGCAATAGACCATGCAGAGAAGGCAGCACAGGAGAAACACCTCCAATTAAACTAAGGTGTCCTCTTTTGTCACAAATACTGATTCACCAGTATATTACTTAGTTTTTACTCTCTTCTAGCTCATTTAACTTGAAAGAGTTTTGACCTGAAAATTAACAGAATAATTTCAGGAGAAAAACAAAGCCCTCGAGCTAGAGCGCCTCAATGACAGACCATATTCAAAACCTCACTCAGAACAAACCAGAAAAAAACCCCCTATGCTGCTATACAGCCAGTTGAATTKTGAGATGCAGGACAAGGGATTTTATTTCATGAATAACCACCACTATCACTGCTTACTTATTTAGCATGCTTGTTTTTCATATGATCTGTTTTTTTTATATTTGACAAATACATAATATGGCAAGTCAAAAATATGATAATTAAAGAACTCATTCTTTAGCTAGGCAGCAGACAAATAAGATACAAAATATAATGTTCTGAGCACTTTTAGAAACCTAGCCAATCATTTGGTTATTGAAAATCAGTAAATTTTTCCAAAATCCTAATAATGAAAGTGATCTGTCCAAAACTGCCTCCTTACTATATTGTCCTGCCCACCTCTTGAATTCTTTGAATTTATTTTTGATTTGTTTCTAATAAAGTAAACATGCTTAAGAAATTTCATGGAAACTATACAGCTGCATTTTTTGATTTGTTTCAGTAGAGGAAGTTATACATAAGAGGACAAAACGTAGTGCCTATGCACAAAGGAATAACTTCATGAAAGGAGGAATTCTACATAGTAAACATCTCATTAGTGGGTGCAGCATCTACAGCTTTGCATGTTTGTAAATCATTTAGAGCTGCATTTAGAGCTTAGTTTCCTACCCCCCTACTGTGTCTGTTTTGCAATGGTCCAATAAGAGGTAGAACCAACATCTTAAGGGTTGCCCCATGGAATAAAAACAGTGACCCATTTAATCCTATGCCCTTCTGCCAAGATCCGATGTCCTGCTGCCAAGTTTTCTTCCTTATTTTCTTTGCAAACAATATCTGCCTATCTCAAAAACGACACAGAAGGTAAAAGGGGCTGGCAACTTTAAATATTTGGGCTTTCATCTTTTATTCAAATGCAACTGTATGGCATACAGTAAAAACAAACAGCAGAGATTTGGGACTGTTTCATTCTTAGACATCCTTATTGGGGAAGCCAAGGTGCAGTTTAGGGCATTGAGATAAAAAATAAAAAAAAGAAATGGAAAGGCAACACAAATACAGCTATTTATAGACAGAGTACGGGATTACAACTCGGTGGAAAGAAAGGGGAAAGCACATACCAATATCTCTGGGGTGTGAATGTCATCCCTTCACACTCCCCACCTTATCATCTGCAGCCCCCTCCATACAGGGCTGGTCGTTTATCAGGGCAGTGACGGACTCGCAGGTGCCACCATCTGCCTGGCCAGTGGGGCAGGTGCTGAGCATYGGTCACCAGCTCCCGCTCATCACTATGAGGAGCCAAGAGCCTCGAGAACAGAAATAACCKCAGTTATTTCACATTCTCTCTATAACTAGAAACTGCAGTGCTCCATCTCAGGCAATTATTCTGATTTTTCTCTAGGTCAAAGCATCTTATTATTATTTAAATGTACTGTTTACAGCAAAGAGCATCACCTGAGGTTCCTCCCCAAGAATCATACAATCTGTTCATTTGATACCATTCCTTTGTTTTCCTGCTTTCTTCTTTCCTATTGAGCARTCCTGCGGGTTACTGAAAACCCACTTCCTCAAAGGGAGATGAGGTATGTGACCAAATTCACTGAGGAAATGAAACCCAAGCCAAGCAGACAGTACGTTCCTTCACATTACAGACAATATATATTCTTCCAGGTTCTCATCACAGTCATAGCACTAAGGTTAATTCTGCTCCAGAGCACATCTTTCCTGAATAGCAAGATGACTCACCACAAAACAGTCAGACCTCATATGCATTAAAAAAAAGTATTAACATAGTGTATTCACATCAGACAACTAAAAAGGATAATACAGTAATCAATTTTTAGTCTTCTTCACATCCTGATAGCTACAGCTCCAGTTAATAGATTCAGCATGAGCAGTCTTATTTTACTGCCAAATATAAACATACATACATATGTGTGTGTATAGATATATACACTATATATATGCATATTTCTTCCTGGAATATGTTTTGCTGCTGAATTTTTTATTAAAAATGTTGATCTCAAGAAGCCCCACAACCTCCAAGAAAATATACATAACAGCCGTTATAGAAAACAATAGGCAGAGAAAAAATAATCTGCCAAAAGCATTTTTTTTTATATTGGACATCCAGAAGTTTGTTAGAAATGATAATAGAGAAATATGCTTTACACCATGCAAAACACATAATCGGATTCTATGAATTTTCCTGCAAGCTAGTCTTGTCAATATATTTTCAAGCTTCTTCTGTTCTTTTAGTTCATAAACATCTGCAACTAATACAGCTTCTGGCCTCTATTTGTCTGTCGTAACAGCACATCTATTTCCCCTCAGAAAGTCACACAAATGTACTCTCTGAACCACATAAACATGCAGGCCCTGACTTAACCTCATTTTTTTTGACTCCTATGACCTAGAGCTCAAAAGCCTGAAATCTATACCACAAAGATGAGCACCAGCTGTTGACAGTCTGAATCTCTCAGTACATTAAGTAATATAATGTTTTTCTTCATGTTGCATACTCAAAGCTACACAAAAACATTTAAAATTCAAAGCAGAAATTGGGTGCAATGAATTCAGTCAGAGAGGAAAAATGAATAACTGTTTCACTTTGTCTGGGCCCTGTGGCGTTTTGACAAAATAGATCCAGAAAATAATGAGAAACCAGTAGGAAGAGTGGATCATGAACATAAATGGAAATTGTTTTTATTGATTTTCACTGGCAATGGAGCTCATAACACAAGGCTTATATTTATAAAAAACACATCCTGATTCATCAATTAGTGAGAAGCTCTATATAGACTCCAGGGAAAGTGTGGTTCTCATATTGTAATTACTAGGATTTTCCCTATGTCTATCCTGAAAGCAAAAGGAGAAAGAGAAGAACTCTGAACAAGCATTTTACATCAAATTTATGCACATTAAAGTAAATAAATAATAAAAAAAGAATACTGAGGATATACACTCACATATAGTGCACACTATATACACAGTCAGCGCTACCATTACATAATACACAATTTCAGGTAGTATTAGCATCCCATTGTGTTAAATGCTATGCAAAGCACATAGTAAAAAGTCTATATGCACAGACATTTTAAGTAAATAACTGATATATTAGTCAAGTTTATGAACACTTTTATTTAAGTGATGATATAGGACAGGACCATCAGAATCTTTTGCTATTTATTTTATGCAACRTTTTTGTTCTCTAGCCTGTTAGATCACTTTGAGCTGGGATCATGCTGGTAGATTGCAGTAACTGCTGAGCCTTCAGGTTTATCAGARTGCGGTGCAATAACTTTGTTTGATCCTCTCCAATTTAAACCCGAGAAATTACAAGACTCTGCAGTCACAGTAGATGATTATTATTCCCCCTGTGTTCTTGAGTTTGCAGACAGCTTCACTCTACATGAGCAAGTCTCAGTCACAAGGCCTGATTGCATCTTCATTTACCTTTATGTACATTGAGAATATTCCACAAAAGCCATTGGAAACCTACTGAGGTAAAATTGCTGTGGAGTGACTTATGAAGTGAGACATAAATTCATGGGTTTAGTGCAATGAATAGCCTCATCCACAGGAGAGCATGTGGAATTGGAACAATTTATAATACACTATAATAATACACTATGTATAATTTGTTTTGTTGTTAAGCAATGCTTTTCTCAGTTCTGTTTCCTATCTCCTTATTCCATAACTTCATTTCTCTTCCCTTTCTAGCTTTTTATAAAATGCTGGCCATTTAACTCTTTTTCTCAGCAATTGGGTACAAGACAAAAGGATTATAAAGGTGAGGTTTGGGGAAGAATATTTATCTGTTTTAGATTTTAAAAATTCCATTTTAAAACACATCACGGAAAACGATAGGTTTAGATTGCTATTTAGGATACCTATATTATCTTTAAAGCTTAAAAAATAAAATTAATCAGGCCTTATCTCTAACTAGAAAAAGAGATGCATGCTTTCTAACTGGAAWGAGAAAAAAAGAGATGACTTTGGGTAAAAGATAAAGAAACCAAAGCAATATGTAATTTCAAATACATATTAGAAAAATCAAGGTAAATTTAAAACAGTTTACCCAAGTAGCAAGTTATAATAATAGCATAAGAAATGCCTAATCCTATATCCTATGTCAATATGTAAATGAAAATATAAAAAAATAAAATAAAAAATAAAAAAAGTCACAGCAAATCTAGAATGAATGAAGTCAGGTATCACAACCTACACCTGATAAACAAGCATTACAAAATCTGAAATAATTTCTAGATTAAGCCTTAGATTCAATGTTTTTGTAGGATGTGCACGTGTAAAAGACAGGAAGAGACAAAGATAAATRTGTTAAAAGTCCTTTCCTACAGGTGAGTGAGGCACCTTTTTTTTTTGTTGGGTTTTTTTGTTTGTTTGTTTTTTTCCTAAGTGACAGTGCACTGCAAAAGGCAGCATGAAGCTGTAAGAGCCAGGAGCAGYGACGCACTGCACTAGAAGTCTGAGAGTGCCGAACTGTTTCCAAGACACTCACTGTCAGACCACATTTCAAATTTGCACCAAGAGGGTTGTCAAAACAAATTAGCTGAATTGAATAGATCTAGTTATTAAGGATTTCAGATTCTGGAATCTSCTTGCTATCTCCACTTTTCACATGATGAATGTCTTTATATGCAGTTATATGAGGTATCACAACACATGCAATACAAGTACAAAACTGAAAAAAAMCAAGTTCTTATTCCCTGCAATAAGAAACATAAGTTCAAAGAAATATCCTGGTATTCTATCATCTAATAGTGATCAAGGAACCACAAGTAAAAACACCTCGGTACAGAACTGTACAAACTCACTTATGTTCTGAATGTATTTTGATGATTTTAATTCAGTTTGCTTCATATGGCTTATAATTTACAGAATTCTGTTTTTAAAAGTTCATTTCCACTCAAGGAGGAAAAAAAAACATACAGATTTGACTAGCTTTTATATAATAGTTGAAAAAAGTTTGTAGATTGTGATTGCTTTGTTTACAAAGTAGTACAGAAATCAAAGAGACATCACAGAAAAACTACAGAATAAGAAGTTTGTTGTGTATTTTCTATCAAAAGGAAGCTAAACATTCTGTCAGCCTGTGGTAACATAGCTTTTAAATAGCAAAAGGTAGCTGTCTTCCAAAGGACATCCTCCACAGCAGTATTCCCGAGTTAGATATAATTGATAAGACAGCTACATTATTGATGCATTGACACAATTTAACTTTACTATGAAAAGGCTTCTAATTGATCTTTAAAATCCTTAATGCATAATAATAATAAAGTAGGTTCTATTAAGAAAGAGTAGCATAGCGTAGTTTAAGTAAATAAGATGAAGTATAAAAGTGTACTGTGTGGCTAAGGAAATAAGAACTGAACAGAAATTAACTCTGATATGAACTACTGAAAAATATCTTTTAAAAGTATATWAGTGAAAAAGCATGCTACAGAGAGGCCATATATGGTGAAAGGCAATACAATCCAAGCTTGACTAACRGAAGTATTTAATGGATTGCAAAATGTTTGCATGTATGTTTGGATACTTCCTGGTTTTGTGTAAACAGATTATGTATGTGTACATGAGCACAGAGAAGTGTTTTTAAGGCAAGACTGAAAACAGATACAAGAACTCAGGAACCTTCACTAATAAAAAAAAAATATTGTTCAGTGCCTTCACAACTTGACAAGACAAAGCAGAACAAAGTACTGTGCAGAAAATACTGACTTCTGTAAAAGAAAAAAAATGAAGTAAGGTCCTGCCTAATTTTCAACTTTTTTTCCACACAAACCACAAATCAGAGATGAACAAACTGATAATGTCATAAGGAAGTCTCAAACCTTCATTAATTAAAATCTTTCTTTGATAGAGAAATCTGTACCCGTGAATACAAGGCAGAAACAGTCAAGCAAAAACATATAAAAAGTAGATCACATTCTATATACAAAAAGTTTATACTGTTATAAAAAAATATATCTATAAACAAAAAAATCAGTAGGTTTTACAAAGCACGGATATAGTTTTGAGACAGCAGGAAAAATAAGCGCAAGTAGCAAAACCTGTAACAAATGTTAATGAAACTGTCATAGATACTGATGTTTGAAGCTCATGAGGACTTACAAATACTAGTTAAAAAARTCAGGAAAGGAAATTAACTAGATGAGATAAGCCAGAAGTTTAAATAGAAATACTAAACTGTGTCATATTCTGGGAACATAAATGTACGTAGAAAATAGAAATGAAAATACGGTCATGAGATATTTCTCAACGTATTCTGGAATAGCAAGCTCAGTAACTTAAAAAAGCAACTCATGTAATTTTGTAACAAGGCTACTCCATTCCAGTTCAAAACTTAGGGTACACATACAGAACTTGAGTTGGCAGCAGTACAAACAAAAAGATAGGCGGTTGCATCAAAATAAAAACAGTGGTATAAAATAACACATATTGGTACGTATATTGAAAACTAATGTTGATGCAACTAGGCTATTTTGTGCCTAAAACAGATGCTATACAAGCTGATGCTGCCCCCCATGATAGCACCATCCTTTTTAGTGCATTTTTACCTCTATCAGATTATTTTTGTAGGTTATCAGGCTAAGATTTCCTATCTGTTGAATTTGAATTATATTTTAATAAATTTTAAACAAATTGACATGTTTTATTCCATTCAATCAGACAAAAGCTTAACAATACATTTGTAGCAACAACTAGTGTGCTTTCTCTTTCAATTTTTTTTTTTTTTTTTCCTCCCCCTCAAAAGGGCAACATGACAAGATTATTTTCAACTAGAAATTTCAACGCACTAGTGGCTCTTTTTTGCTGGCTATTTTCTTGGGAGTTGTACATTAATATAGAAAGTATCCCTTACAAAGTCATCAAGCTAGCATATTGACTGCCAAGACTGCCTTTCCCTGATTCTTTCTTTATAGAGGTAGAAAGCCTGCTCGACTCTTTTTGATATATTTTGAGATAGAATATGCATTTGTGCCCATATCTAATAAAGACTGTGATGCGACTGGGTTCCCTATAATAGAAACATCTTACGATGCAGTTTTCTATGCTGCTGCAAAAACAAATAACCAACTGAACTTCACAATTCTGATCCCAGATATGGATCAGATTCTGAGTGAAGATTCCTTCAAACCTTCACAAGAATGGGAACTCAAACATAACATCCACATCTGCACTTCAGATGCTACTGAAGTGATAAAACAAACAAATGAGCAAAAAGCACAAACTGCTTAAAGGGAAAAAGGTGGGAAATCATAATATATTCTTATTCATAAACTAAAACAAGATGGATACCTTACTACAGAGAATGCGATTCACCACCTAAATGCTAATAAACAAGTAACTCGAAACGAAGCCGCTATGTTCCAGAACATCCACCAATTCTACTGAGATATAAGGGCCTGAAATCGTATAAAAACAGGCAGACAGAATCGAAAGCTACATTATGACAAATCAGGAAAAGTACTTCTGAAGTTAAAAATAGATGACTGTGCACGTAGCCAAAACGGCAAATAAAACTGAGCCACTGAAAGAACATTGCAGATGCACCATGTTCCTACATAATTGAAGCATCTAAAGGTAAAAGACTGTGATACAATAGATGACATCTAATAAAAAAAAGCAAAAATAAACAACTCACTCTACACCCCAAATCTAAACACTTTAGGGATGTGAGACCAAGTGTGAAGAGCTTGAACAAATACAACTGCAATCAAAGGACCGTATCTAATCTGAGAAAGGTAATAAAAAAGACTAAACCTCAAAGACAAAATGTATCATCACTCCAATCTAACACATAGGTCCATTATGTTAAATTAAGAAYAATATATTGGATAAGATTACTTTCATATGAGGTGGGGAGGGGAAAGGGAGATATTTACAGGCTTCTCAGACCAAAACAAAATCAAAACTAGTTTATTCAGACCTCTCCGTTTTCAAATGTTATTACAAAGACAGTAAGACTGTATCAGCTAAGAAGTTTGATGTGACAGTGAATGGACCCAAGATATAACCTAATGATTCACAGAACTCTTCTTCTAGAAACTTCCCTATCATAAAGAATCATCTACTAAACTCATCCACTATTTTCTTTCCATCTTCAGCATTTGCTAACAAGCTCTCTGATAACAMTGCTCACGATACAGCAGTGTGCAAACACTCATGCTCCTGGTATGAAAAGGACTATATCAGACTTATTTAAACTCTCTAATCTTTTATATCATCTAACAAGTGCTAAAACATGTTTTCTGATAATAAAGGTTTCYGAGATTAAAATTAAGTACTGAGATATATGACATTATGAATAAAATACCAAAATCTTAAAAAAAAAAGCCACATTAATATAACTTAGGTTACTTTAGGAAAGGTAATTATCTTAATTCTTTAGTATATTCCTTAGTAGCTATTATACTACCACCTAATGGTAAAAAGATAATTAATAATAACAGACAGCTACATAAAGATGCCTAACTAAATTTCTGCAATTCAAAGACTAACAGTTAGCAACATCCTTCCTCAGCTTTTTCCAGACCTCTGATTTATCTTCCTGTTTCATATACTTTGTATTCCCTTATTTATCCTTCTAGCTTTTTTTTTCTCTGAACTTTTCATTTCAGTTGTAYGTCCCAATCATGAATGGCTAGACTACCAATGGAATTATAGATAAGATCACTCCAGTGATGTGTTCAGCAGTACAGGACTAGCAAGGTGACAGAGGTGGTTAGTCCTCTGCATGCATTCTTGCAATACGCTGTATACCAAGTTACATCTCTAGTTTTAGGCTCCTTGGTACAAAACCACCATTCACTGTTTTGCAAGGACTGCCACCAAAATGAACAGAGTGTCGAAGTACACTAGGCAAGAAGAGCCTGAAGGACTTGGGTTTGTTCAAAATTAAAAGCAGCCTTAATACAGTAAACAGAATATTGAGAAGATGAAGCTGAACTCTTCTTGAGAGCACACAGAAGACAGACAAGTAAAGAATACAAGTTGCAACATGTAAAATTTCCATTAGATACTAGGAAAGTCATCATGAGGGTAGTCAAACACGAGAACAGGCTACCAGACAGCTTGTGAAACTTCCATCATTGGCTATACTTAAAACTCAATAAGGTCAAGAGTAGACTGATGCAAGTTAAGCCTGCTGTGAGGAGGGCATGGACCAAGGGTCCCTTCCAGCCTGTATCATTCTAAGATCTTGTGATTCCAATAGTTACAGTTATAAATACAGTGGGTTTCCTGCCATTTGGATTGCCACTCCTCAAGCATTCCATATGGAAGAAAAAACATCACCTCTTCTACCTAAGTTCTCTCAATTTACCACTGACATAATATAAACAAACTGAACCATATACAAAATCTTTGTTCAGTTTTTCTGTCAGAATAACTCAACACCAGTTTTGCTTCATATACAACAGGCTATCAGATTTTAAAAGCAAAAAAAAAATACTGCAAAGAGCGTCTTTTACCTAAATAAACACAGATAAAGACAAGTTCTTTATTTAGATATGCATTCCATGATAACAAACTGTAGAAGGGTTTAATGTTTTAAGGAAATGCACTAAACATCTTTAAAAAAAAAAGAGAGCGCCAGTTTTACCTAACTCATCTGCATTTCAGCCAAAATTTCCTATGTTTCACCTGAAATTCTAGATGGAGCAGAAACTTAAATCAGTCATTTCAAAGGTTTTCATATTTTTCCTTTGTTTCATAACTTCTGGTTTTAATCTGAAACACACATCATGCACTTGGCTGTCCTTCCCCCGTACCAACATCTTCAAAATTCTACGTGAGCACTCTGTCCTTTTCCATTGATGTCTGTGCAAGATACTTTGTTAAGACAACCTTCTGATTTAATATTTCTGCTACATCCTTTGGCTGAGAAGCTCAGTGCTCACTTGGCTACATGCATTTCCTTTGCTGAAGTGCAATAATGCCATTGTTTGACGAATTAAGCATCCTGACATTTTTAAAGCACAGTTGAGATGTTTTATCCTATGTGTACAGTATGTACAACTAACATGAACTGTTACTAGTAAAAGCTTGAGGCTTATGACCACTTTTATTGAATTCACCTTTCATTCCACATAAAGTAAATGAGTTGGAATTAACCAGTCTGTCCTTGCAAAAGTGAAAAGGAAGTCTGACAAAGTAATTCTCTGATAATCACAGCAAATGAGTCTTGAAGTCCACTGGCATAGAAATATTCTTACTGACATCAAGCCTGAGGACTAGTCAGAAATCCCTTAACTGTGAAATAGTAATATTAATTAGGAAATCTTAACAGAAGACCTTTTTCCCTCTCCCTCCTATTTTTATCCTAGTAGAACTGCAGTTAACCAAAAATGATGTATGCATGCACACATTCGGTTATATGCACGCTAATCACATTTTGAATATCTACAATCAGAAAATTTACCTGCATCTTGCAGAAGAGCTGTATGGAAAAGAAGAAATTCACACCTACCAGTTGTAAATTTGGAAACATCTGATTTCAAAAGACACAATTTTTCACCTTTGTATACAACTCAAAACACTGCTCTCCAGACGTGGCAAATTACCCAGTAACTGGCCGCAGTTCTCTCATCTGAAGGAATGCAGTGAGCAAACAGAACTGAAAGAAGCCTGAAGCCTAGTATGGGGAAAAAGGCCAAACACATCAGTCTCTGGTAAGAGAAGCAAGCCTTCCAGAGCTTTGCACAAGGTCTTGAAGCTGTCAATCTCACACTAGGGAGCAATGACAGTGAATTGACTTAACTGCTGAAGAAGCAAGAACTAGATAATTAAGAAAGAGGCTTGCCAAGTTACTACTGCAACCGTGTGCATGTTCCAGTGTCTCTTGCAATTGTGCTTCTATTCTTGGTTTGAGTGACTTGCTGTGCATTTATCTATATGCGCAACACCTTAGATGTAGCAGGACAGTGGAATAAAATTATGTCAAGTTATACTTTACTACAGAGGCTACATTTACTACGTTTTTTTGCACATCATAAATGCAGCATTTTTCAGCACTCAATATTGTTGTCATTAGCTGTAATAAAATGAATTTCATTACAAAAAAAATATATGTCAATTTAAAGTATCAGTGATAATACTCTCCCAGCTAATGCTAATCATGACATTTTCAGGAATTATTTGAAAAGGTAAATTTTTTACCATATTCTTACACAAATATGGTAAGTAAACTGAACGTAATTGCTTCCTAAAGTTCTCCAACCACCATGGATTATTTTTTCCCCACCACACAATTCACATGCTAGAAAAGCAARAGAGTATGGACTTGGGTTTGTACATAATAAAAGTGTTGCCTATGTCCTACAGCAAGAGGGAATTTAGTATCTCACCAGAAAAATAAAGCATTGTAATCTCCATAATCAATGTTTGCAGTGTAGTTGTATAGCAACACTAACAGAAGCACAGAATCACTTAGGAAAGACACTCAAAGCATTTCCAAATTGATAAACATGGATATACAATTTATACACCTCTAAGTGGTCTTATGACTACATCCAAAACCAGAACAGGCCTCAACATACTGATAATCAGCCACAGGATAGAAACATATATAGAACTAGAAGACTGTGGTGAGAAGACAGTCTGAAGATATCACACATTAACTACATGCCCTTCAGTGATTTGTTAGAGTGATTAAGAAAAAAAATATGCCAATACAGAGGTTCATATCATCCATGTAAGATCATACAGTAAGACAGTGATTAAGGTATGCATTAAATTCTCTCTGTAGAAATACATCTATATGACTTGTACTTAATGCTCTCACATCCCACATTGTTGTGATTGTACTACTCATCAAATCTCAGTTTGAGCCTGAGCCAGAGTTTTGCCAGACCTTTAACRCTCGATCTTCATTCATTCAATGAAGCTTTATCGTCATTCTCAAATGAGGCATCTCTCAGCCAAAACATAATTGTGTTGAGTTCAAAGAATGATCTTGGCCCAGGCAGCAATTGCAACACGTACATTTGCAGGGCCAGAGAATGCTGCAAGGACCTCTGGAGAACATTTAGCCCAATCCCTCTGTTTGAACTGTGTCACCGAGTGCAGGCTGCTCAAGATCTTTTCTAGTCATGTTTTCAGTATTTCCATATGCTGGCCACTCTTGCCAATAGAGTCCAGAAGGTTGTTGGCCTTCTTTACCACAAGGGTGCATTACTGGCTCATGATCAACATGTTCCCTAGGTCCCTCTCTGCTCAGTCGCTTTCAAGCATGGGGTTATTCCTCCCTGCACCAGGACAGGAACATACTCCTCTTCCAAAGTTCATGGGATTTCTCTCTGCCCATTTATTAAGCTTGTCAAGATCCTGCTGAATGAGGGTACAACCATCTGCAATATCAGATGCATCTCAGGTACATTGCTTATCATAGCTAAAGTTTTGGAACAAAACCATCAATTCTTCCAAGGATGTACCTCACTGAATTCAAGTACATGAAAACTGATGGGACCTTCAGACACCTTAAATTGTGTCAGTCACATATAGCAAACTTGAGTACTGATTTGGCCAGTAAGCTTAAAAACAAACAAACAAAACAAAAAGCACAAAAGAAACACACAAAAGTAAACAAAACATAAGCATCAAAACATAAACATGGGTAGAACTTTAAACACTCATCACTGATACCGTCTTACTGACTTAAGAATTTTATTATGCCATCTACAAATTGTAAAATTCATTTTAGCTCAGAATTAAAAGTTTCCTTTCTCTATCCACTCTATAGAAGAGTAGTAACAGACTTGTGAAAGGAACTCAGTCTCCTTGATCCAGATGTTCTGAAATTTTAAAAATGTTATATATATAATATATATATAATATATATATAATGCATATTTTCCAATGCAAGCTTCTTACATTATCATCCAAAGTAGTAGAAAATCAGGAAATTCAAGAAGCAAGCAGATAAGAGATCCTGTAAACCCTGAAAAATATTTAATTACTTATCTATGCAGATGTGTACTCATGGCTTTTTAGAATTGCCCGATACATAATTAGGTGTATCTAGAATTATGAAATTTGCCTTAGAGCAGCCACTGAAATAGGCTTCCATATATCTTTTGAACAGTCCAGCTTGATACAAGAAATCAAGAGGGTCCTCTGTAACTCATCTTAAGGATCAAACCAGTATTTGCAACTGACATGAGCACTAACCACTCAGATGTTTACATCAGCTGGATTTGAACACTAAAACTACTTAACTGCTTTCACCCAAAATTAAATTGCAGCATGTCAATAGAATGCCAAAKGCTTCTTGTTGAAATACAAAATTACAATGCAGAAAGTAGTGAGAAACATAGAAAGTGTCAATAACAATATATGGAGACATAATTTAAGTATAAGGATGGGAAGGAAAAGATAAAGTGGCCTTTTTGCTTCACTAGAAAAACAGGAAAAAGCAGAGGATGCTGTCCAAAAGACTGCTTTTGTAAATGTGAACAGTTTTAAAGAAGTTGTCAGCACTGTCTAACTTTTGAAAGGGGGAAGCATAATAGTCTGCAGTACAGAAAACTGCTTTTACAGGCAATTGTTTATCTATACTATAGTATCTATATTAACCATCCTTMATGTATATTTTACCCAGTGATTACTTTGCATGAAGGGTAAGGTGAAGTGGAGTTAGARGGAATACTCTATTATTGCTGCTATTGTACATGATATGACAAAGCGCTGACAACTGAACGGCGGTCTTTAATTTCAAGATTGGTAACTTGTTGTCTGCATCTGAAAGTAATTCTTGGAACCTGTAGATAATATGAACAGACTCATTCAACTGTAGTCAATGCACAGACTCTCAAAATATACAAAGCAGTGCATAGCTGAAATCAAAATACATTTAAAAACTGTATACTTGTATTTGTACGATGTCCATTTCCCTTCATCCAATAAAAACAACAGAACTTTCCATTGCTTAGATCTTTAAAGGGGAGGAAAGGGGCAGTGGGGGGATTGTCTCATTAAAAAGTGCCAACAAAATGATACTGATTAATCCCCCAAGAATTGYGCACGTTGCTTGTTCTTACTAGCTGTCAAGCATTCTTTGATAAAAAAAGGACTTGTTCTTTGCCACACAGCTTCTTTATTAAAACTAGCAATGGTGTTATCATGCTAAGAGCAGAACACTAGAGAGATCCTCATTCTTCCTCATGCCAAAAGCAGACGAATAATCAATCATGTTGTAATTAACAAAGAGATATACCCTCATGCCTATCAAGCTTTCTGCTCTCACATTTCATAAACTAGATTGAAATCGTACAGAGGAAAAAAAGTTAATGGAACAATAATTTTTCAAGCAAGGCTTGAATGTTTTCCTCAGTAACTCAAATTAAGGATATTTATAAAACTGATTGGCTCATCAGTATCCCATAAGAAAGTCTCATTCTGACGACTAGAACAACTGCTGTCTCTACAGAGGAGACGCATGATTATCTTTTAAATTAGCTTTCTTGTTCCCTCTGTTGCTTTTTGTTTCCTGATGAGCCACACGAACAATCACAGATAACCAAACCATATTGCACACACAAGATTGCAGTTGCTTTGCTTATTAAGTGTTAATTATTCACTTAACAGAAACATTTTAAATAAACTGAAGGAGAAAATAGATTTATTAATAATTCAGTTCTCACCTCAATCATTTTGCATCTTAATCCCATTTTAAATGCTGTGGCTTTGCTCTACTACATATTGTATTTTGCAAAGGAGTATCAATTTCAGATTGCACATACTGAGTTTTAAAATCATAGAAGATACAGTACAAGCACATGTACCACATACCACTTGCAAAAGAGTTGCGTAACTCTCTCAGTACACCTTAGGGGTCTTGTTTGTAATAGAGAGTTCTAACTAAGGTATATAAACAAATGTAAACCTAAATTATATGGTAATCTGAAACCTTCAGGTTGTTACTTGCTTCTTAAAGTGGTTGCTGCCAGGTTAGCAGTGACTTTAGCCAGCATAATTCTCTCACTCTACTTCGCTTGATTCTCTACAAAAAKGGATGGTTTGTGGTCTACAGCACACCAAAGGATGTGGTATGACATTGAGAAAGAGTTTTCAGAGGTATCCTCTCCACCATGCCATGGCATGGAACAAAAAACTTCCATCCATATCATCAACCACCACTATTGCTGAAGGAGGTSATCTAGCACATAGTCATTATTCAAAATTTTTTCATGCATTTTTGACATGACCGGGTAGAACATAAGGACCCTATAAAACAGATATAGGTGTTTTGGGAGCAAATCTATTTTGGGGGAATCTATTGCATATGAATCCTCATAGAGGCACTGTTGTCCAATAATTTTTATGATACTTCTTTCCTGCCTAACAAAATTCTTTCAGTAGCTCTGAACTATTAGAACAAGGCCTTCAAGTGTCTTTGGAGTCTTTTGAATAACAGTATCAGCAAACAAAAGCTCTCTGGAAACAAATGATAAAGCCTAGTGATTTCTATTTATTTATTTTGGTGGTGGAGTGAAGAATACTTTTGTACCACTAAATATACAGGACAAACCATACTCAAAGGATTTTTCTGCAGAGGTAGCTATATTACATAGCATGATGGAAATTAATTTGCAAGCAGATGGGAAAGGGGAAAGATCTACCAAATAGGAGTTTTTGGCAATGTCCTGAATTGGGTATCTCAAAAGCGGAACCTCCCAAAACATTAGCCACTCTTAAAAAATTTGCCTGTGATCTTTTGCTGAGACACTTAGGAGGCACAAAACTTGTAATTAAAGCTGTGTCATTTCCGGCTGCATTTTTGGAACTCACTCAATAAAGATCTAAATCTGTTTCCACATCGAGAAAACTCTTAAAAATTAATTTCTATGACCATGAACAATATTGAAATCAAAATAGAATTTTTGTTTATGAGCCACAGGAACAGAACGACTAGAAAAAAGGTAGTACCAGTTCAGCAATCACTATTTGCAGAGAAAAAAAAAATAGTTACATTCTAAAGAAATATGGAAAATGAAACACAAGTTCTTAATTGCAAAATACAACCACTGCCCTTATTTATATCACAACGGCTAGAGGCACAATTCTTCAAACCACGTTTTGTGCCACACCCAAGTTCTATTCCCAAGAGGAAAACCCTATTTACAAATAGTAGTCTAAGACTACTATCTAGAGAAGGAGGAAAGGAAAGACTACTATCTAGAGAAGGAG
>PTEX01000014.1:5746929-5757456 GCA_003342815.1 Eudromia elegans | reverse complement strand
AAAGGAAAGACTACTATCTAGAGAAGGAGGAAAGGAGAAAATATTTGGGAAGACTTCCTGATTTTTACATATAGAGAAAGTCCAACTTTCATTTCAACTGAAAGACTTGCTGGAGATTTTTATAAATTTGAGAATACGGTTCTATTTTAAAAGGGATATAAGGTAATGAGGAGCAGAAGAAAACCCATGTTAATTCGATGCCCATCATGCATGAGCATGGATAGTATGACACATTACACCATACATGCCACAGTAACTGCTAATATCCTTGTGTGTACCTTCTGAGGTACACTGGGAAAGTTTCTTTACAATGTATTTTTAGAACTATGATCTTCATTAACCTGAAGACACTTTTTTTTGTGCATAGACCTTGGTGCAGGAAAGCACATTGTGGAAACATAAGACACAGACTACCTTGTACATAAAAGCCTACATAACCTATAACTCAAAGCCTACATCATTATACCAATACAAATCTCGAATGACAAAAAACTTATAACATTCTTTTGGGTGTGTTTTGAGAGGAGGAAATTCTCATACTGAGATAGCTTAACCCTGCAAAGAATACAGAACAACTCCACAAACAGAAATATTTGCYTCTTGCAACCCAGGCACTTTGGGTTGTGACTTCAGATTAAAGACTAAAATAATATCATATGACTTTTATTCATTAATTCAATCCAACTGTTGTTCCAAGTTGAATGCTGAATCCCTTACACATTGCATAGGAAACAGAGATACTTAACAACAAAGAGTGAAATCAATAATAATTCCTCTAGAAGTTCCTACATCAGCCCTTTTGTGGACCCAGTCCAAACTGTTGAAAATCATCTTAAAGAGTAACATCTCCCTGTTCTTCAGTACTCTTAAGTCATAACATTTATTTTCAGGACATAGCATAAAGTTTCTCTAACTCAAAACCACAACAATCTTTACTTGTGTTTCTTTTGGATAACTGTATTTTTACAGACAGAAAGAGTTCAATCTGAGCCACACAGTGCTCTCTCAGGAATGGTAGCTGCAAGGAATACTTAAAAATATTGAAAACATATTTAGTACCATAACTATGGAGTTGTCTAAGAAAATAAAAGAAAAAAGAAAAATGTGTAAAATGTGTTATTTCCAGTATTATCAATATTTAGTGTAACAATACTAAAATGAATTAATAAACTAACTTACATAGTATTTACAAAAGCATTTTAAATTCAATAAACAAGAATAAAAAAATGCCAGAGTCACTACCCTTATTTGAATGCTAAAGAACTGGCAAGATGCTGGACAGTAGAAAAAAGATTATGCTAAGAATACTGAAAAAAATTGCACAGAGTCTGCTTGCTTTAGGCATTTTAAGCTCAAAGCCAAAAATTTAGTGTGGAACTGGATAGTCCCCAGGAACAGCATTCAAGTGTCTGTGCTCTCATTCAAAGTGGGCCCAGACCCAAAGCATGTTACTGCRTAGAAAAGGTCAATTGTAAACAAGCAGATTTGACATGAGTCTGTAGGTTTTATTAGCTAAGTCTTTACAGCACAGTAAGGAAGTGAAACTATTTCTGAACTTCATTTTATTTTGAAAGCAGCATGGGTGCACTGGCACAGTCTGACCTAGTAAGCCTGGTGAGAGCAGAGCAGCCTGGTGTCAGTGCAGCTGGGGCACAGTCACTCTACAACCCCGACAGGCCACACACCCCACTGCCTTATCYGTTGTTTAAGATACTCAAAAACAATCTCCAGCTGACCCTTTCCAGCTGGAACAAGAGGGTTAGAGTCTTCCAGTAAACCATATATGCCTATAGTGGTAGCTATCAAAAGATATAGCAGTGTTAAAGTGTAAAGTTATAGAAGTAGTAGCTCCAAGTTAAGGACACAGAGCTTCACAAAGGCAAGAGCACCATCATTTTTCCTTCTCTGAGGAAAAAAAAAAAAAAAGAAAAATATATTTTTATTTTTAATAATATTACATCAAGAATTTGAATGGGTCTGTCTGCAATCTTTTGTGCTTAGCTATGCTGAAGGAGAGGGAGGATGTTTCCTAGGCTTCTTATTTGCTTGCTATTCTAATACTACTCACAAAAGCAATTTGTTTGAAGAGGCATACTATTTGCAGCTTGACTACCACATTACAGTTGTGTGAAGAAAATTGCAACACACAACTGCCCTTAACCTCTATTAGTCTTTAGCTGTATGGAACTGCATTTTAACCTGTCAGTTCTTGTGTTCCACTGTTCCAAGATCAAGCCATATTTAATATTCATCAGTCTAAATAATGTCGGAGACAAACACTATTCACAGCAACTTCCTCAAACACTGAAACAAGTAGTTGCTATTGAATATTGTAATACCATTTGTTATCTCTTTCAGCAACAGACAGAGTTCATTATTGGACAAATTAGCCTCCAAGTTACTGATGCTGAGCCATAAATAATTGGAATCAGCAGAAATGTTCCCAAGCATTTTTGCTGTGCTTTTACATATGATAACTGCCTGGAATGAGTAAAGAATATATTTCAGGAAGCATTTTTCTTCCATACGTAAGTGCTCTCATTGCATTTCTTGCAAGAGCACTAGCTTGAGCACTAGCTTACAAGCTACTTCTTGTAAATGAAGCCGATGGAGGTATAACTTCCCTTAGTATCTCAAGATTCCCCATGAAAAGCCAAGTACTTTATGAAGCTAGTAGTTCTATAAACTTCCAGTTGAGCAGCATAATGATGCTGTAGGCAGCTTCAGTACACGCTACAGCATATGATGGAAAATCTATAGGGCAGTTAAATTAGAAAGGGTAGCACAGCAGAGTATTTTCTCTCCCTGAGAAAATCAGACCTTCTCCTCCTCTCTGACCCCCTTTCCCCAAAGTCCTCATCAACATCCTAATACATTTGAGCAATATTTTGTCTCCACAGGCAGCACTAGCTTGTGATAGTACAAGGCCAGGTCAAGTAGTAGCTTCTGCTCAGGGCCAAGTGGCATCTTTCCCTTGGTAAGCTAGGGACTGTSGTCTCCTAATGAAGTCACGGGGGCTCTGCTGAAAAGGTAGCCTTGCTCTAGCCATGTATATTCAGGGAACTGCCAACGCAGCTGGCAAATGTCTTTATGCATCAGTAGAAAGCAGGAGCTCCCTTGTTTTTCCTCAAGTCAGAGCTTGGATGAGGATGTAAGAATGAATCCAAAAGGAGTTAAAGTGATGAATTTTCACAGTGGACTGAATTAAAATTCAGTAGCTACCTGATGACATTATCTCCACTTTTCTTAACTTCAATGCTATTAAATATTTACTATCTGCTTCTAGAATTCTCCATTGTCACGGCTGCAATTTTTCAGAATATCCTGTTGCTTTGTTTTGCACATATGGCTGAAAGGAAACAGTAAAGTCTAGTATTTCCCTTACTATGTGTGCAAATTTTCCTCAATTTCAGCAGTATGGTGCTGCCTCCATTATATAGTATTTAATACAGCATTTTGCATCGTACAGGCTACATGGATTCCCCCAAATCTGTCTATACAGAGCAAGGCACTGAGGCCTGTGGTCTATCCACAAATAGAAATCACTTTGTGGAACARATGAAGCACATTTGCATCTCTCCAAGTGATTTTATTGCAAATAGTCCCTAATATTTTCTAAAGATGCTCCAAATTTGTTATATGTGATTTTAGGCTGACTAAAGGAATGCATTTAAAAGGATTGCAACTGTAGATGCCAGGTAAAAATTGAATAGATTTTTGGTATTCATTCTAATTAGGTATACTGGCAAAATATGATAAAGTTCATTGAATTCACAACTTCAGATCCATGCATACATGTAGTAAGGCATCAAACACTTACCACTTATATGCATTAAAGCCCAGTGTGTGCAACTCAAAATATATTTTTATGTTTTTACTAAAAATATTGAATGTCTACATATTAAGCCTTTTTTTCAGGATAATAAAGCTCCTTTTGTGTTAAATATTTACTTTTCACTTCTGAAAATGCTACATTTTAATAAAGACTTTGAATTTCTCCCTACTCACTCCTCCTGTCTCATATTGTGCAGTCAGAAAGTAGTAAATAGCAGAGGTTAGTGTTTCTCCATCACTTTTCAAATTACACTCCTATCAGGCAAACTGTATTCCAAAATGATACTTTTAATATAAAAGTCATCTGAGATAAGTAAAGCACACACACAATTCCCAAAAGCAAAAAAGAACACACAAAAACCTGAATAAAAAAGGTTTTTTCCCATTTTAAAAATGTGCCATGATTATTAAAGTAGCTACACATTTGWTCATTTCCAAATAGTTATTATGAAGCAATAACCAGGTGTAAGGATCCCCTTTGGACGGGAGGTTATCAGCTCCAGAGGTGGGAGCTGATAAAATATGTTACAGCCAGTTTTGGAGAAACTTCCTTCCCCATGAAACTTTGGAGAAACTTCCTTCCCCATGAAGGGAGAAGGAAGGGGATGCAAAGGCATGCTGCCTGAGCAAATGCCCCCCTTGCACTATGCATACCATCCAAACTTGCACGATGTTACCTGAGATTATCTTGGATTTTTCAGTATTTCCTCCTGAAACATGAGATTGCAGATAAACTAAACAGGCAAATCACAAGGAATGGAAAAACTCAAGAAACAATCTTAAAAGAAGTTGGCTGGGTCAAAACTTTCAAAAATAAACAAACACCATACACAAAAACAGAACACAGAACAAATATCACAAACAAGCAACAGTTCTCATCRGCATCTGTGAATATTGTATATGAGAAGAGATAAAAGGCAGTTTACATGGAGAGGGGTTTGCTTTAATTTTGTTTCCTTGCAACAGGCCAGTGAAATATGTACAAACAAATATGGGTTCCAGATGGCTAAGGCAAGCATATCATTCCTAATGGACTGAAGACATTGTTTAACACCACTTCACTCTTGCTGAAGGAGAATTACGCCTATAATACTGCCAAGGTCACTGAAAGCATACGCTGCCTGCTGTGCAAGTATCATTGCACCATCCAGAATGGTCCAGGAGATGCACACTAGCTAAGTGTCCCAGGTCATATTAAGCAACCACTGTTAATAAATCTTGCTTGTGTATACATTAGGGGGACCTTAACTAGAGCACAATTACACGGAAATTGAGCAATAGTCAGGCATAAYTAATTCATAAGCAGACAACATATACATCAGTTTTATTTGTCAAATCTTGCCATCTGTTGTGTATGTAGTAAACAGAAAAGTATTAGAAGGAGCTGATTTTACCCCTACAGCAACCAAGTTTCTTTGAATATTTCCCATCTCCCTTCAGAACATAATACATAGTTCATTGACTTAAAGCAATTTTACAAGTTTCTGACAACTAAGGATCAATGAAAAACAGATTAAGATGCCTGGCATGTTAATGGATGTCAAGCATTTCAGAACTATTTAAAATAAATAAAAAAAAACAAAACAAAACAAAACAAAAACACATGCACACTATAGGTTTCCCTTCTAAGGCTTTTTGTTTGCTTGTTTTTAAAGATTCCCTCCTGCCCCAACCTCCTTCCAGCCACGTCTTCTGCTACATTAAGAAAGAAACAAGTATCTTACTATTGCTAATAAAATCTTTAGTAACATTAGTAAATGACTTTTTCTGACACCAAAGCTAAGTAAGCAAAGAGAAAATTTAATTTTCAAAGTTACCATAGTAAATATAACAACAAATTCCTTACATCCTTTTCATTACTAAACTTATAAAGGCACATTAAACTATCTTAACTCAAAACATGTATATACACACACATATATCCATGTCTTTATTTATAAGACTCTGCATAATGAGTTTTCAAAAGATAATCATGCCATGTTACCTAGCATATTTTGTACTTTGGAATGATGCGCAAAGATTTCAAAACTCTTCCTAAACATATAAATATTTATACAATGTGAGTGCATATGTATATGTGTACACACAAATGTATGTACACACACTTTAAGAGTAATTTTTACTAATACAAGTGGCAACATGCAAAACATGCAGGCAGACACGTTTTATTTTCCCCATTTCTTTACTGCAGATGGCTGGTAAAAGCAAACTGGATAAAGAGAAAAGCATGGAACAAAATCGGGCTCATGCTTCAAGCTGAGCAACTGCATTCATGAGTGACATGTTGAAGCCATGATGTGTCTTTGACTACATCATTTCAATACTAATTAGCAGCAGCAAAAAAAAAATTACAAACTGACAMACAGTATTACTGTACCACTGAACACTCTCACAGCATCATTAACATCGGTAGAGTTTTGTACCTACCACACTAGACTGGATGGGCCTGTACAGCAGTTTTCATATCCCTTAACCAAGCATCACTAATGGGCAAATCCATGTGTTTTACAGAATCAGAATGCATGCACGGCCTCTGTTCTTGGTGCCTCCTCYTCCTACACCCTGACACCTGGTGTCAATACGTTTTCCTTACCAGGTAACCACTTTCTCTGCATTAATTGCCACTTGTTTCTTTTAGATGCAGTTTTCCAGGGTGGGGGGAACAATGAGGTCAGGATGGGAAACTCATCAAGATTCGGCTTCTGCCATCCTTTGCAGACAGCAAGAGCATGTTTTAGGAAAGATAATCTACAATGAAAATGCCACTTGCAGACAGCTACAATGATATATTATATACAATGCTAACAAAGTTTTATAGACCTTAGGTTCACAAGGCACTTAAGACAGCCTCACTGTCTTCAGTCTTGTGTAAAAATGGCCATACTGTTGCCTGAAGCAACTGGCAGCTCTGGTCAACTTTAACAGGTTGATTTATGAAGTGTTACCATGCATCTGTGCTGCTATTAAGTCAGAATGCAACTTTTAAGCACGCTTTATTGAACAACTTTAGTTTCATAAAGAAAATACTGTCCTCTAAGAGTAGAGGAGATCTTTATGTAAAAACACATATAATAATCCTTTAAAAGAGCATCATTAGCAATAACATAAATGATGCCTTCCATAAAACTTTTCCTAAGCAGACCTTGGAAGTATYGTCATGAGGCACATTAAATCTTAGAGTAGCTTCCAGGTTTTCCTCATGTTTGAAAGTGACACACTACACTTCTCTAGTCTAATACTAAAAAGATTGTTGAATTTTTTTGTCATATTCACATTCAATAAGAATCGAGTAAGAATACATTTTTGCACTTAGAGTTCTCTTAAAGGCAGCATCTGTTGTCACCTCGAACACTAGGCACTATCAAAGAACCTTGTGCTCTAGAGAATGTAAATAGCTACATACAGTTTTCTTCATGCAACTAGGACAAAAGAGAAGACATCTGCTAACTCTTTGTGTTGAGAATAGCCGACAAAACCAGAAATGCATTTGTGCTATTCTTGTTGTTAATTTTATTATCTAGTAACCATATTTTTAGTCAAATTTCTCATGTCTGAAGGTTACCTTTCTCCATGGTCATAGATGACCAATGGACTTAAAAAAAGGTAGAATTCTAAGAAAGAAAAATATAGTACTCTTCAAAGAAAACAAAATATATCTCCAGAAGGATTAATATATGCAAGTGTAGTATATATTTTACTCTTAGTATTTTTATTGTGTCAAAAATGACCCTAAAATGTATTTTGCTAAGAAATACCTTCAAGGCATTTGGCTCCTTGTAGTATGGTTCATACACTTCAAAAGAATTATACACAGAATGAATGCGGTCCTCAACGTCTGCCACTGGCAGTRTTTACCTCCAGGTGGAATTCAATTCCCTGAACTCCAAAGAGCAACRCAACAGTAGTGCAACATATGTGAAATCAGGTCATTTGACCTCTACCTGTAATGTGAGTGATAACCCCTCAGGAAATAATAAAGGGGAGGGGACTTAAAAATAAGGAGAGGCATTGATTAGTCCTGCTTTCTGTGCTAAATAAGCATGAATTATAAGAGCTTTGAAAAGCTGAAAATTTCACTATTTTCATGTTTTCCCACTAGCTGTTTTATCATTTGGGTTTACAGGCTTCCTGTTTACTATTTTCTAAGCCATCATCATGCATGCAAATATGTCAAAATGCACCATAGTGGGAATATCAGCTATTTTTATAAATGCTTTTTAAAATACATGGTTTATGTACATTCACATATTTTTCTTAAACAGTCTACTATATTCTTCCCAGAAGAAAACAGAATTAATATATTGGCAATACTGTATTACTGGTGCTTGGAAGCTTTAACTATTCAAAGCACAACTCAATAATTCCTYCTTGCGTTGCTGTTTTGAATAGACAGACATTCATAAGCTCAGAGGTTTGTGAAAAATGAGRGTACATCAGTAATCAACCACAGTTCACTCTTTTGTTTTTAAGAGTCAATTAATGGTAACACTATTTTAGTCTCTATATTAAAAAAAAAATTGAGCTTTCTGATAATGAAACACACTTGACACTGAGCAAGACACACTGAGTACAGAATTATACATTACAGTTAMAGCAACTTCACTATTAGTTTCTACAGACATAGGAAGGTGTAGTTCTCAAGCTTGGATTCAGTATCTTTCTATGAAGCCTGCAGCCAGAGTCATTGAGTCATCAGAAGACAAGATAAATACCTGAGGTAAGGGAGAATATGAGACTTCACAATCATGACTCGCAGTGAAAGCAACCCTTCTGGGAAGGGGCGGGGGGAGAGGAAATCACCAGACCATCATGGTTGTAAAACAGAATTTCATCCTTGAGACCTGAAACAGTTGTTTCAAATAGAAACTCAAGAATAAAGAGAAGAGAGAGAGAAGAAGAAAGAAAAGTGATAAATGGGGAGAGGTTCCCGCGAAATGGCAGCCTGKGAAGAAAGATTCTTCCGACAAACATTTTTGGAATTCACTTATCTGAGAAAAATAAGATAAATGCTGCCTTCTCATGGATGCAATAAAGTATGTTTATCTGGACTTGCAGGAAGCAAATTACTGAGTTTTAACAYAGAACGTTTTAAAGGTGCAGCTTTGCCCAAGCTTATTATATTAACAGAAGCACAGGTGACACTGACATGGATGATATTTTCAGAGTGTTTCAGAGTGCAGCTGTTAGACAAAGGCAGGGGAGGACATCACAGTCTATCCAGAAAGATTATCAAAAAGTATGGGAATGCAAGAGAAGAATTTGGACCTYTCTCTCACGCAAGTTGAATAAGTCATAAGAAGCTTGTTAGCACAATCAGTTTTTATGTCTCTTTTTTTCACAATCATTTATCATCCTCAAGGGTGTTTCCCAATCCCAAATACACACTTTCCTTAAACAAAGATGACCAGTTTATATTCTTTGATTCCTTAGAAGTCACTAAAGGAGGAAGAAGCAATGTTTGGAGTTTAAAATTGAGTATATAACCCACTTCAACTCTGCTCAAAGAGGCTGGAATAATGGTGAGGGATGACTGACTTTAGAATATCATCATCAATTCCAGCGTGACTGTGATTTACAATTACTGTGAAGCATGATCTAGAATGGGAGTTATGATGCTACCCATGCCAATACTTCAGGGTTCTCCCTCTTACTGCTTCAGTCATTCCTCYAAGCACTCCAGCACTGCATGAACAATCCAGACTCACATCAAAACAACAGCATCGCAGTGCCTCACAGCAGTAGAAAACCAATAGTGCTGAATGACTTATTCTTCAGCAGTAATTGCAAAATCATTTTAAAATGAGATCAGAATTGCTGCAGCTATTCTTGAGCTTCTCCGATTCTCTTTAGTCAATTCCTGTGGTTACCCAGGAAGCGTTAGAGCAACAATAGACAYATGGAATGAAGTCAGTGAGGTTTTCTTTCAGATTCTACTGGGGGGGAAAATGCAACCAAATATGCTCAGCAGATGTAGCTGACACAGTGCCACTGTATCTTTCTAATGCATCTTTAGAGAGAAAAAAAAAAGAACTGAAATGAGCCTTAATGACTTGTTATAAAAATTATTCAAATACGTATATGTCTGCAGTGTTGCTAAGAATTCACAATTACCAGAACACACTTCAGTAAAACAGTCCCAAACATATYTAACAATACTATAACCCCCATTAGCAGTATTCGGTTAATCTTTTTTTTTTTTTTTAAACACACTAAGTAGTTTTCCTGCAAATGTACAAATGTACAAATGAAGCTTATGTACAGAAATAAAGAATCACTCAGCTATATAGAGAGTACCAAATATTTACACTATGTTAAACAATTTCCTTTGGGTGACAGTTGTGGTCAGTGAACTACAATAGCTAATCTGCTATGAAGATTGCTTATGCCCCGATGGATCACAAGCTGACTATAGCTAGTCCTCCAGTAGAACTTTATAGAAAGAGAAGAGCAGCTGCTACCAGGAAAAAAAAAAARAAWTTACTTGAATGTTCAAAAAACATGTGTTTTTGTGAGAAGCAGTGGTCTGTACTAACTGAAAATATATCAGATATTCCATCACAAGAGGATCTGAAAAAGTAGTAAGCCAGTTTTCCTGGTGCATTATTTCTCATCTGCTTTAAGTATCAGATAACATTGTATCTGATGTTGCTTAGGCACCAGTTTTGGTGATACTGCTTATCAAAAAAAAAAAAA
>PTEX01000014.1:5699019-5746833 GCA_003342815.1 Eudromia elegans | reverse complement strand
TGATGTTCTGCTCTATTAATTTCAGAAAAGTTGGGTCATCATCATATCCTCACTTTTTCAGCATTTTATCTTAAAAAGCAACTGAAAAGAAATTAAGAAGAACAGGAAGGTTCTATGAACACTATCTAGTTCATTCTAGCTCATGTATTACTTCCACTCTGCAATCTTGCAGCAAGACKTCAATTAACGAAGGCCTTTTGCAGATCTGGAGAGATGCTAACCTGAGTATAAGACTCTTGAAGGTTCCAAAACTCTTCATCTGTTTTACYTTTATGACTCTGGACTGAGGTTGAGAAATCACACAAGCCTGTCCTCTTCATCACTTTAAACTGCCAGAGTTATCACAGAATCAGAGYGGTTGAGGTACAAAGGGGCGCCTTTAGAGGTCACTCCTTCTGACACCTCTGCTCCAGCAGGGTCACTGAGAGCATGTTGACAAAGAACACAGTCTAGACTGCTTTTGATTAACTTCAAGAATGGAGTAAGGGAACAGGGCAACCTGYTTCARTGCTCAGACATCCTCACAGTAAAGAAGCTTTTCCTCATGTTCAGACAGAGGATCTTGCCTTTCAGTTAATGCCTCTTGTCTCTCAACCTATCGCTGGGCRCCACTGAAAAGAGTCAGGCCCTATCCTCTTTATATCCGTTTTTCAGATGCTTATACGCATTGAAAAGATCCCCCATCAGCCTCCTCTTCAGTGTCAGTTACAAGCCTGGGACTCAACCTCTCTGCTGACACTTCTCCACTTTTAGGGAAGATAAAATCATTAGAGGAAACAGTGAAACCAACCTATGCCCTCACTTTAAGACCTATTTGGACTCTTTTTCCGGAAGGAAAGAGCAAAGATCTCCTCTTTTTTTGTTTTAATCAAAAGTGTTCATTGAGACTGGGAATGGAACTCAGATCTCCATGGGGGGGTGGAAGGGGACACCCACTATCCTTTAAATTAAACAATAATACTAAAAAATAAATAACAATGATAAAAACTAGGCAGATAAACTATGGAGACAGCATTATTCGTGGTGAATTCCACTTCATCAAAACAAATAAAATGCATGGGTTTTTTTTTCGTTTGTATGAAGACAAAGTTGAATAAACAGAGTTTCACATTATTTGCCCAAAGATTGTTTAAATACTTCAGCAAACATGCAAACATTACCATAGGACCTTAGTGCTACTGAGGATCTTGTTTTATAGATATGGYAGCAAATCACCCATTATCAATGCCAGCTAACTCATCCCCAGGCTAATTTACACTGGTATTTCTTCACTGACTTTACTACAAATCATGRGGTTAACAATACTGAAGTGAACATAGTCTGAACTCCCAAGTCTGTGTCCTCAGATTTTTTTTTTGTTGTTAATTATGAAGATAATAATATACTCCCTAATTCACAGGAACTTTTTGGTCTATTTATTTCTTAAATGGTTTTGTGATTAAAGACTCTCCAAAGTCCACAGAACTTCACAGAATATTCTTAGCATGTAATCTATTCATGCTAATGACAGTGAACCTAGTTCAACAAGGTGCATGAACACATAACAATTTTTTAAAATGAGTAATTCCATCAATAATTTAAGATCTATAGGGAAGTACAGCTTTTAAATAAATCTGAACTGGAATATTTCCGAAGCACTATACATAGTATTAGGTATTCTGCAAACATACAGCATAGCAGATCATAAATCAATTGATTCCAGTTTTTCTCTGCCACTGTCATTCTGCAGGTTGGAACAAGATTCTCCAAAGCCCCGTTCCCCTTGTGGGATGTTTGGGGCAGTGGAGTCTATCATACTGTGGTACAATATGGTRGAGATGCTGAATATTAGTAACAGTCAATAAAATAGAGAAGATAATGATTATACAAATTRGTCCTAAGAGAGACAGTCAAAAAATTATTTTTCAGAACTGTTATGGTCAATTCACTTGATTTTATTTTGAAAACCATAGATGAGAAAGATACTATGGGTTTCAAAATGCCTTCTTTCTGGAATAAGAGATTAAAGTAAATCTCTCCTTGTTTCAATGTTTACTGCTATAATTCTTTACTGTTCCACCCCTTCATATGTCAAAATACTCTTCTGTAACAACTTTGAAAGGATAAACCCTTATACAAAATGCTTTGAATATGAAAAAGCCATCATATGTTTTTCTTGTCCGATTTGGAAATCTCAGAAAAGTTTTGATGAAATGCTTTTATTAATGCTATAYGATTTGAAAACAGAAAAACATTTTGTGTAGTTATGATATAATTTTAATATTACAGTAAACTAGCATGTGTCTTAATTACTTTTAAATTTTTTCTCCAGTAAATTCTCTGAATTTTCTTTTGAAGAGACTTAAYAAAAATGGTGCTTGCTAATATGCTGCTTCAGCTCTTAAATACACAAACCACAACACTGTATCATAGGTATAGCCCTGAGAGAATAATACTTTTACTAYAAGCCTTCACAAATTTATAATGAAATATTTAAGTAGACTTTAAGACTATTCAATTTTTACATTGTCATATCTACCTCARAAAATGCACTTCTTATATATCAAAATAATCCTTAATCTGCATGTATTTGCTGAAGGAGAAAAAAGATTAAATAAGTGTAGTCAGATGCAATTCAAAACCTTGAAGGTACATGGAGATCCACCTTTAAAAAAAAAAATCTGTGTTTATAAAAATCTTTTCAAAAGTATTACAACTCCCTAGCTAATGTCAGAGTGTTTCTGCTGTGGAAGGGGTGGGAACTAGCAATTTTTTTCCCCAAGTGTTGTATCATTATTACATGCTAAAAATAAAGCCTAATCTGTAATGGTTCTCATTTATCTAAAAAATAAAGTATGTGTTCTTTGCAGAGATATTACAGTCCAATTTGCAAAAACCAAGACACAGAAAGTGAACACAGGATATAAGCTAGTACCATTTAGAAGCAYGTAAAAAGAACTGACATAAACTTACTATTCTACAGCAGTTGCATGTGGAGAATCATCACACTTCAACAGTCACATATAGAGTGAGAATACTTAACTGGAGATTCTTTAATTTAAAAAAATGTTCAATGGTTCAGATTTATTTTAGTACTTATTTCTAACAATAGAAATAGTGGAATAGTGGAAAATACAATGTTAATGTATAAAATGCATGTGTATATCTGCATAATTAAAATTCACTCTTTGCTCTTTCAGTTTATATGGAATTAAGAAATTGTTAGATTAACATATTACAACTTTTATTTATTTACACTCATGGACTTACTGGGATATGAAGAAGCAGAGAGAAAAAGAATAAGAACCGAGAAGGTTGTAACCTTCCCTGCTATCAGCCTTCTCCTCCCTCCTTGTGCTGAAAATCCAGTTACCAGCTGCTCCCTTGTTCTYTGGTCTTTTCCTTAAACTCCTCTGAACTCAATTAAAAAAAAAAAAAAAAGCAGCAATGTCAGAGCTAGGCTTGCCTCCCTCAATCCGTATAGTTGTGAACCAGCCAGACATACAATTAATTAGGTGATTAAAACTGGGATCCTGCCCCCTCTATGCAATTCACATTATAACAGAAGATCAGACCCAGCTACTTACACCAAACAGTTTCAGTGAATAATACATTATAAAGAGTCATAATAATTCCTTGTGATCAAGTACTACTTGTTGTGTATCAGATTACAAGGAGTATCATCAATTAATAATTTCAGAGAGTTCTATAGTGCATAAAATAATGCAGACTGATCATATTTTAAGTACTATTATAAGCCCAAAAATATTTCTAGTAACATCCATACATTGTAACATTTCAGGATATGCAAAAATGCAATCTTCTTGTTCCAGTTAGCTTGACAGCAGCACCAATTTTTTCTTTCAAGCAATACTTTTTCAGTCAAACTAAAACAAGGATACACCACTACCCTTGCATACACTAGCAAGCGATAATTGAGCGGTAAGTTGTGTTATTCAACCAAAAAAGAATTCATCTAGATAGTGGGACCCAGAACTTATAGAAAACATTAAATAAAAATATTTGAGTATATTGGACTCCAGTGGTCTCTATCAGAGTACATCAAGTCTAACACTTCTCCAAATCTAAACACTTCCTAATAGAGGCAGAGAAGTGACAGCAACATTACATTTCATTCTGAACAAACAGAAAAACCCTTCAGTGACAAGGGYGGGGGGACCAGAGGAGATTTCCTTTTTAGGAGTTCCTCCATTCATTATAATAACTCCCATTGAGTTCAAGTGCTTATATTAAGTATTATYTTTGCACAGGAACAATTTTCTGTCTCCAAAAACCCAAGTTGTTCTTGCAAGAAATATAACCATTTTCCCATACAACTAATCTTCATACAAGTAAGGCTATACCATGAACAGAATTTACCTAGAACAAAGGTAGAAAAAACACAATAGAGGACTTAATTTACCTTACTTCTTCAGTTCATTCAGGTATGGAGGGGAAATTTTATATCTACATGGAAGCATTTCTGGGTGAATTGCAGCTCATAACAGCTGCTGCAAAAAACTAATTATATGATGATGTTACACACAAAGGATCCTCCAAATAAAATAAGCAAATTAAACACACACTTAAAGTCTGCCTTACTAACAACATCAGTTTGGTATATATTTTGCCTTGTCATTTTATCACAATCTTTTTTTTTTTTTTTCTCTTGTTTTTAAGAAACAAGGTGAAAATACAAAACCAAGTCATATGGCTCTTCTGAGAAGTACTACATTGCCTAAAATACCCAGTCCATTTCTGCATGGACTCTGCAGCCCCCATGAAATACAACAGAGATGAAGTTGTAAAGCTCAAGCATGTAAACACACCCGAAGCCACAGGCTAACACAGCTGTAATTGATACCTCCCTTGCACTTATCTCACTCYGGAGAGAAGTAGCAAAGCAGTTTGCTCAGCCTTTGGAAGCACTTACGGTGTTCAGCGGTGAGCAGCGGAAACCAAACTAAGAATGCCCATTAGWAAGTAAAATGCTAACCACAATCAGAACTAGCCTAGCCTATGCGAAATGGAGAATTAAAGATAAATAATTACACAGTGTCAGATACATTATTGCTTTAACCAGCTCTTCTTCCTCTTTCCTCTTCCTCCTCCATATCCACTGTCATTTCCCCCATATCATACAATTTTTGTMATTTTTTTTTCCTGAGAATATAAGCGCCTACTCCCCTTGCTTGTGATCTAGTAGAATTACTACAAAGAGATACTGATGCCTTAATGTTTRTATCAATCGTTTTATTCACTTCACATAGTGTGACCAGATACTGAGCTGTTGAATTAGACCTAAATTCTACTAGCAGAAGATGGTGAAAGAGGATTAAGGATGCCCTGCACAAGATCTGCAAAGAACTGTAATCTAAAACTACTTCATTAATTCTTTTTAATCAATTGTCACCACAGCTATGTCCTAATTGTCATGCTAAGCTGAATTAAGAGACCAGAAATCATCCCTTCATCTATTGCATCTACTGAAAACACATAAGAAAGGGTATACTTTAGGCATCTTATACTCCACTTCCCTCTATTTAGGTCTGAAGAATGCTTTTTTTTTAAAAAAAAAGTATATAAGAATACTTTTTTTTAAGTATATAAATGTTATGGTTGAAGTCAGCAGTCAGCAAACAAAACATTCTCCAAAAGCTAGTTTAAAATGCCATGTTGAATCATAATGCATCAAAGAGAAAAGAAAAGGTATTACCTTTCAACAGAATRTTTCTTGTAATATCCTGATGATTAGATTCTTATGCCGAGTACTTGCACACATACCAGTATATAGTTTACTAATTAGATCCAATAATGGAAAACTGCCATTTAATTTGACTTACTGTTCCATTAACATGGCCTGCCTAAGTTACTTTAAGATATGCTGGAACCACAGAGTATTCTTCAAATGTTTCCTCTCTCCTCCCAAGGGTTACTTTCTTATTCACACATAGAGGAAAATAGCATAGAGATTAAAATACATGGAGCAGCTCTTCATCTTCTCCTTGCTATGACACTACTGTGATTTCTCACATCTTTACATTAATGTTTTCCTATCGTTAAAGCAGATAACACATATTTGCCTAAACAGACTTCTACAAATACACAGAGTACTGAAGAAAAGGCATCCTTCACCCATTACGGTGTAATTTGGCAGAGATGTAATTTAACAGAAGTTCATGGCTACTTTTCAAATGCTTTACTACCAAATTCAAACACTGCCTATAAGCAATGGATCCTGACCTCTGTTTAAAATCTTAAATTTAAATATTCCCTTGCCACGAATATAGCTTAGTCATCATCGTAAAATTATTCACCAGTAGTTCTCAAGAGAGGCGTTTGAAGTGACCTATATTAGTTACAGTTTGGAACAAGGCTTATCATAAATGAATTATTGAATACAATGCAGGTAGGTGCAATTTATCATAAGTCTTCCTCTTTCCATGTGTTACATTTATCCACATTTGTATGTCGCAGTCKCCAGGTTTAAGATGTTTTTTGAGAAATTGATAATATCAGACAGGGCATAAACAACACCTGAGCTATGAGACAGGAAGCTATTTTCCRAATTGCTGCGGGATTCATCAGAAGGTAGGAAGTGTGCTAGATCAGACAGTATGTCATTTGGATTATATAACTTTTTTAGTTAGTATCACAACTGTAGTATTTTGRAGCTCATTTGCATAATCTGAAAGATATTTACCAATAAGCTATTTACACCAACCATTAAGAAAATAACATTTATAATTCTTTTTCTAAGATATCTAATATACAGGTTCTTGGTGCAGCTATTGTGCATATGAAAGTGATAGCGACCTTTGACCTCAACTTCATCTTAGCTTCATGAAAACCAAGCTGTTATTCAAATGACACCTGGAGGTACAGTAAAAAACGTTGACCAAAACACACTTATTGCTTATTATTATTAGAATTAGAAACAGTTATTGTCCAGGTGAAAGTACTTTTGTTGATAATATTTAATCATTTAATTACTAATTTTGCTCATAAACCTTCTAAATGAATGCCAGGGAATTTTAGAGCATGGCACAGGCTGATGATAAGAGCAGTATTAGACCAGCACATTATCTGCATGGGCAGAAATGCATTACAGCAGTGGACACTTGGGGACTGAATAAAAATGAAAGAAAAAAAAGAAGATAGAAAGAGAAAAAGAGAGAAAGACTTTAAAAGACTTGTGAAAAGTATCTAGAAGGAATTGAAAGCATTAACATGTTTTTTTTCTTGTCTGTATAGCCATGCCGAGCAGAGAGTAACAGGGCAGATCAGGAGGCAAAAGCTTTGCAGACTGTGAAGGCAAGATTAGAAAAATTGAGCCAGTTTATTTACTGAGAATTACTGCACTGCTTAAAACCCAAACAGCAAATAAGGTCAAAGATATTGAAGCAGTGCCAACCCTTAGAGGGGAAAAAGGGGAACAATAGAAAAAGGCAAGCAACAGAGTGCAACAAAATTTTAACAAAAATAAGATTCAGCTCTCCACATTAATATCTAGAAATCCAAGCACCTCCACCAAATGTAAGGCAATGTACCAAGACCAGCATAATCACTCAGCACTTTGGTTTTTTTCTTCAAGCTGGACACTTACAATGTTCAGTCATTTGAAAAGTTTTTATAGAACACAGCATAATGCTATTTGTGCATCTAAAATGAATCCCAATAGCAATGCACTAAGAGATAGCRAGAAAGAATAAAAATTGGCTTTTACAAGTACATTGTATGGGGAAGAAAAACACCTAACAAATTTTATGACCGATAGGCAAACAGAATTTAAACTCCATGGACTTATTTTTCTTTTTTCTTTTTTAAATTATAATTTACCTCTTTCTTTTCTCATTAAATATTATGCAAAACTTTTTACTGCTCTCAGCTTCCACTAAGATTTTCCCAAATATCTTTGTTGACTGTTCCTGTATCATCTTTGCCCACTTTATGAAACTGCTAAGGAAAAAAGGCACTATCATTGACAAGCCAATGGCTGGGACCATTTAGAAAATAAATGCACTAGTGTGTGCTCCCAACCTTTTGTCTCCCTTCCCAAAGATGAGACGAACCAATAATTTCCCTTTTTCAGGCTAAAATCTAAGATCAATACAGGATRAGTCAGAGACTAAAGAAGCATATTGCCTATATTGCACAGAGTATACACACTGAAGTTGAAGAGAGCCAGACAAATACAGGCAAGAGCAAAAGAATATGGCCCCACTAAGAAAGATCTTGCATGCTATATACACAAACATTTTAAARTATAAAAACTTGACAGTCTCAAGCATATGCAGACACAATCAGAGGTTTCATTTGGGAACAGCTGGTTCATAGTTTCTCTTCAGCCAGCAAAAACTATTTTCATTAAAAAAAAGATAAAAAACAAGCAAACCAACCAGCCATTCTCTACCAAATCACTTCCCAGAAATCAAATTACATTTAACTTTTGAAGAAACTAACTAGTTCTTCTTTCAAACATAGTGCATTTCTGTGTGCTTCAAAAGCAACTGAACTGAAAACACAGACAACATGGAAGAGTAGCTCTGAGTCAAGACAAAATTAGATCCACTTCCACTCAGATCAGAAAGGAAAGAACCCTGACTTCTAGGCCTATAAACAGCACTCAGGCACCAGGAATGCAAGCCAAGCAAAGCAAAGCACCATTTCYTCACCTCACAGACTGACGCTAGTGGCATGTGACAGAGCTCAGGAGCAATGGGATACCCTGGAGGAGATTCCAGAATGACTAGCCACCCCTAAGATAAAAAAGGAGCACATCTGAGAGCACACCAAGAGAGCCACCTGGAGAGGGTCAGTAACCCTTGAATGCTAATTTAGCACAGGTTTTTGCCTTTTTCACATTTAAGCCTGTAGCAGATCACCTAAACCTGGGCAGCATAAAATATCTCATGTCAGCAGCATAATTATAATGCACCTGAAAGTTTATTTCACCTATAACTAAATATATTTTTTCTTTCTGTTTTGCTGATTATGACAGATATAAATTGTAAAAAGTGATAACAATAACAATAATAGGTTTAAAATGCTTTAGATACAGTGTTGCAAAAATGCAGAAAAAAATGGCTACTATTGTGTTACATAGACATTTCTTATACAAGAACCAAGGAATGTCTCAGGTGGGAAGTATAACATTAGCGGTTGCTTTACGGAAAATTTTTACCATAGGGAGATGAAGTTAGCTGAGCAAGGTAATAAACAACCAGTTTCCTAATACTTCTACAGTAGCAGGTGTTCACAGCTTTGTCACTAGAGGCCAAATTTCATTGTCGCAGAAACCTGTCAAAGACTTAGTCCCTATAAATAATACATCAAAAGGAAAGCCTAAATTTCTTAGAAGCCAGGACATAAGAATGGAAAGAAAAGTTGAAGTTACTCATTACCATGAACAATATTATTCCTTCCCAAATCTAATTTTACTTTACACAACTAGATTTTGTTCTGTTTGTGGTGTCTGTCATGAAACTGTTGGTATCTCAGAGCAATCAAAAAMCAATCTGTAACTTTGCATTTGTGCACAGATTCAAGAGAAAGTGCAGAAGCATCCACACTTTCACCTAAGCAAAAATTATTATTTCWATGTAAGGAGATTAATTTTGCATCTTAAAGTGATAAACAACACATCGAGAATTCCTATAACTACCATGATTAGAGTATTACATTTTTAAATGTCCCTACATAGACTCAAAATTCAACTTTTGGTTGTTTTAAGATAAAAAAATATATTGATACCAGATGAATTACTTGTATCACAAAATGCTATAAGCTAGTGTGGCACAGTGTGGTGGTACATGGATTTCACTGTTTGACAAAGATCACAGAATATGGTAAAATTTATCTATCTGCTTTTATTTCAGACAAGCATTCAACAGCAGAAATAAATTTGAAAAGAAACACTATATTTCAAATTTTATTATCAATTTCTAAGCTCTCATAGTTTGAAGCACCCCTGTACATTGAAAATACATTGAAAATGCAAGGTCTGAGTGGGAACGGTGACAGGTTCATCTCCCTCGACTGTTAGGCTCTTATAAAGCTCTTGTGCAGCAGAAAGGTGTTARCAGAAGCAGGACAGTGTCCAGGGCCCTGAACCAGGGACCGTGCATTGCACTGCTATTAAACTAGAAATGTATAAATAAAAATCCATCCATTCTACCTGAAAAAGTATGCTAAAATACAAACAAGCAGTTTGTTTGCATAGAACATACAAACATAAGTCTTAAGACAACATAAATTTTCTACATATCTCACTTCAGAGACAAATTCTTCATTGCTCCTGGGAAAACGTACCCAGATATTAATCATCAAAAGTCTGGCTCAACCAAAACCCTGTTTTAACATTCCAGCTAACCTCTTTGCTTTGACTTGGCTTCCAGATAGCAAGTTTACGTGTTCTTTTATCTTGCAGCAGGCCTACCACGTCGTAATGGGCTCTGCCTATGGGCAAGTCATCTGCCAGCTTGCTAAAATATCTTGGATGATTTAGCAATTTTCTTACATTCCTCATGGGGCTATTAAGTCCTATCTCTGCTCCGTMATTCAGTTCCTTGAAGCTGGCATATTTAGCCATCAGTTTAATTATTTTACTGCTAAGCTTTTAAGCTAGTCTGCTGCAGCTGGGAACCCCATAACATACACAGTGTTAATGGGCTCTTGTCCAGGCATGTCAGCTCTTTGTAGTTGTTTACCTCATTCTCCAATTACCCGCCTGCTTTAAAGATAGCGTATATCAATTTTGAAACTTCATAGACCTAAAAGGGCTTGTCATGGAAACAAGACGCCTCTTGTACAGCTCTCCATTCCTACAGTGCTGTCTGGAGAGCTAGTCACAGTGACTCACAGCATTTCCCAAAATGAACAGCACCTTCCTTTCTCCATACGGGTTTTCACCTTGAACTGAACCCCTTTTCAACAAATAGTGCAGGGCATTGTCACTACTCTGATTTATTTTTTAATTTTATGTAGATTTATTTCTTTAAAAGTTTTTTTTTTTTTTTTCTTATAAGAGGACACTCAGGGGAGGAAAAAAAAAGCTCTATAACACCACCCTTGTCTTATTCTATCCTGGGCTTGGGCTTGTCAGATTGTATATTTTGATACAATAATAATATTTACAACCTATAACCAGCTTGTTACATCTATCACATTGTAAGTGTACAATGAAACTCAAACCCATTCTGGATGTACTTTTTTTAAGCAAGGAAGCACTGTTCATAGACAACAGAAAAGAGTTTCTCCCACCTAAGCAGAAATATTTGATCTCTAAATACAGTTGTGTAGAAATATGAAAAGAAAAAAAGTTTGGAGGGGGAGAAGGGAGCAAATCATATATTCATAATTCATAAATACTCGCTGACCTATCTTCCTCTGTGTCTGGTTCCTCTGTGACATTTTTATTGTTGAACTGCAGCAAAAACTGAGCAAACATGACAAGTCATACGACACCTATCTGGTAACAGTCATTTTTGACTATGTAGAAGGTGTAATTGCTGCATCAGAGAAAGTTACAATGCACAATGAAAGCACAAATATCACACGAGGTTAGATGATGCAGYTGTAGGGGTAGAGGTACAAAATTATGTTTGTGAATTTGCTTCAGATTCACAGCATTCCCAAACTTCCACTTCATACTTAACATAAAGCTATTGTTTGCTAGTGGGAAGCTTTGATTTAGGTTAGCATGAATTTCATGTATTTCTCATAAATCAAGGATATCCATAAGCATCTTGCAGTTATCTAAAAAGGTACAATAAAAAGTTTTACTTAACTCTGATACATTAAGATAAGACTGCATTTGCACTTAATTCATACAAATGCTCAACTTTAGGGGCTATGACTACGATAGGAAGAAGATATTATATGAGAAAAACAATCTGAAGGTAAAAATCTGGATTAGAAAAGAGATTTTTTGGCAGATGACATACTTTATAAAAATGCATCTCAAATTTTGTGGTCTCCCACTATTACCCAGTGAACTTTCAGCAACAAAAATGATGCAACAGATATAACAAACAAAGCTATATCATAGTTAGATAAAAATTAGTATTTACTTTCTAAAAAAATTCTTACTGAAATTAATAAGAATTCAATAAGCCTGAAACTTAWTAGTAAATCTTGCATTTCTTTAATGACAGTATGGGTTTATCTAAAATTCTGTTCATAGCTATTTTGTTGCATCTCAGTCAAGATTATCAAAGTTATTACCATTAGAATTTAAAATGTTTTGTTTAAAATGCATTGACACATCATTAACATCTTACCTGACAATCTCACACATTTAAAAGGATCAATTCTTCCAAATAATGGTGAGAAATCACTGATTAAATTTACTTTTAATTACTATCATCTGCATTAATTAACATAAGGAGTAAAACATTTATTCATTATGTTGTTATATATGTGATGTGAAATCCCTCTTAGGCTCTGCCTTAAGTGCTTTATGAGTTCCTAGAGGAACCAGTTGCTAAAAAAGGGAATAAAAAAGACCTTACCACCATCAATCTCCCTAACATCCTCTAAAAAGCCACAAGCAATGAACCAAAGCTCAAAAATACCCTGTACTATGCATAGTAAGATGCTATTTACAGAACAAATATTCTTTTTATTGCGTGTTTCTTTATAAAGTTACACAAATTACTAATATTCCTTTACACAGGAAAAGTTCTGTCTTGCAATCTCTACGCTGTCCGCATAAGGTATTTCTTATGCAGTGTGTTGCAGTTTGTAAAGCTAAGCTTACTGCTTTGTGGATGTAGCATGCTGTTCTGGTTGAGACACAGATCACATTTTATCTACTCATCCTGCTGAATACTTAATTTTGCAAGGTATGAGGTGCACAGATTCCTAATATCTGCTTCAGAACTCAGATGGGTATCTCTGGAACTGTATTGCACCATATAAACGTATCTTTCAAAGCATGTCTAAACTTGGACCATGAATGTGATTTGTTAAATTAAGGGCTATGTCCTGCCTAAGGCACCTGACTCCAAGGACAGAAAGGGGCAGGCAGTGTTGATTGTGTCATGGTGGGAACTGGGCTCTTTTCCACAGGTGCATCTTTTTTTTTTTTTTACCTTACAGAGACAAATTCAATATTTCTGGTGTTTGGTATTGCCAGATATATGAAAGCATCATTTCTTTTTGTGCAACCTAAACTCTTACTCTTTAGATAGTGATAAGTGCCCAGGCAACCTATGATAATTAAGAATAAACACAGTCCCAAGCCTAATATTTAATTAATAATGCAGCAGTGGAATTCTGGAGCTGTTTTTAAAATAAGTTGTAATACTTMATGCTCCCTGGCATACTACTTAGTGTTTCAACAGAAAATTGTTTCAATGTATGGAAAAAAAAAGACTAAAATTAGACAATTTTCTTTGTATTATGAAAATACGCTATTTTCCAGATTTCTTATTTACATATTTACCTGTCTCTACAGTACAAAGCATTCCCTTGAAATACTAGCCAAATAGCAGTAACATGACAAAGAATGTTTTGGGGGGGAAATAAGAACAAATGCTTTTAATTGAATAAATGTACATGATGAAACAAACAAATACAGTACCAGTATTTATAACAGGGCATTTAAGGATCACTAATTTTATTACTTTAGCTTACGCCGGCAATTAAGAGTCCAGACAGTTATGTCCAGAGCACAAAATAATTGAACCGTTTTCCAAGCTCTGGTTTAAATCATTTACATTGTTGGAATGAAGAAAATAATTCAAGCTATGCCAAACTAATTTCATACCTAAATACATGAATATGTCTCCAACTTATTTAAGAGAATATTTGTCTTATAAAGGCATCTTAAGGAAGTGAGTAGATACTACAATTATGCTACAAATAAGCACTGTAAAAGTGAAACTACATTATTCCATTTGGAGCATTATAAGAACACATATCCAAGAATATATGGAACACATAAGAATGACTTATCCAAATGGTGCAGCAGCACCTCTCGTCATTTTTTTACTGTTGTATTCTTTGGCTGCCTGTCCCTCAAGTGTAAGGAAATGTCAGTCACCACAGAATATAACATGCATAAAGAACCGACGTCATACTTTCATAATACGTAAAACACTCAGGAATGCTCAAGTCAGAGAACTCAAGAAAAACTTCTTGTTTTATACAGTCAAGGAGAGAAAATAAATTGAGCCAGGACTAATTACAAATGCAGCAGCCCTCCAGACGTTCTTTCCTTTCTCCTTCTTTTTCCCTTTCTGTGCCAAATACATTCTTTCTTCCTGCCTCCGTATCAGTTAATCAATTACTCCTCTTCTTCAAAACCCTCCAGAAAAGACAAGCTAACCATCATTTTGTTACTGATATGAGCATTGTCATCTGTAGGAGGGATTTTCCCTAATCAGAGGCATCTGAAGACCTAAGCTTTCACCTAGAAATGCACTCTCTCTGTGTCATCTACCCCTGTGATTCCAACAGCAGCAACAATGGGAGAGAACAGCATTAGTGAAAACAGGGTCTAGAAAAGACACCAGGAGGAGGCAACTGAATCTTGTTCTGCACATTTCCCCCTGCCTGTTCTAACCTTGTTTGCTTCATATCTTGAACATCTAAGGAACAACAAACACACAAAATCTGCCTTGTCTGATAATGCAAACTTTCCATTTAAATGTAGACAGTTGATATGAAGTCTGAAAAATTCAGATCAAAGATGCCAGTTTCATTAAGATTCATCAAGAAGAGATTGAAGAAAGATTTATTAAGTAACTGGGGGAAGAGTAAAAAATATGAAGTAAGCATAATTTAAAGGTCTGCTTAAAGAGAAAGAAGCAAACCTGTTTTGCACATCCATATATTAGGAAGTAATTATTTTATGACCTCAATGTACTTTACATCATTATGTGGAAAATGGAAAGGTTAAAGATTATAATTAATTATCACTTCATTGTCTAAGAAAAAAAAAAGCAGCATCAAAGAATTATCTTAACTTTTGAGGGGTAAATTAGAAATATCTTAGTGAATAATCAGGAGCTTGAGTTAAATCTTGTTTTGTAAGACATGACATCYAGTTTGCTAATATTAATTACTACCTGATTTAAAACATAAAATTACCATCTATCATTCTTGGTTTTCAGTTTCTGATTATAAAGAACAGCATTAGTGTAGTAAGATTTATTAAGACACAAAGCATCAAGACCTGCATTTAGTTCTAGAATTATTTCAGCTTTCAGGGATCCAATGAATCTGTTCCAATGAAAACATAATGCATTTATATCTATGAAGGTACTCACTGGGTCAACTGCTCCTACACTCTCTATGAGGCAAGATCTGGCTTTGCATTTGTAATAACACTTAGATGATATCACTCTTTGAAATGCATTTGTAAAAAAAAAAAAAAATTAGTTACTTAACTTCTTAACATTTATTTTCGACTGTCTGAATATCTGAAATCTTATGTAGGTCCTAAGAGGTGCATTTTTTTGCTGCTTGTTTTTATTTATTTATTTAATTGATTAATTTATTTTTAACATCCTTTTTTCTTGATATTAACTTCGCCAAGATAGATAGCAGAGTATTTTAATTAATTTTAATTAAGTCTACCTTTATCTACTTTCACATGGTAGGTGTTTTTTTTAAATCTTGCAAACTAGGGCTATTCTATACAGGAAATACTGTCAAATAAGAAATCTCCAATGTATCAATTATATCACTTTTCATGATATCACTTTCACTCTTAAAGTATACTGTCCATTAAAAGACCAGTCAACTTAACTGTTTAGACAGATGTAAACTTTAAGAAGTTTGTAATCACATTTATCAGTTGGTGGCTACACTGGCAAATGGTAATAGAGCTTTCATTTTGCAATTTGATCTCCCATGCTTTTCAAGTACCTGAAGGGTTTTTGTTTGTTTGTTTGTTTTCCTGCATCAGACCAACCATAAGAAGATGAGATGGCTATGAACAACCACCTGGGTTCTTCTGTATTTTGGGTTATTTTTAATTGCTTTCATTGATGTTTCTTTTTTGGTTGTGCCCATAGTGACCTCATATTTCAGCTTTAACATGCAAGAGAAGACATCTAGGGGACAGAAGCTAAGTCCTGACACTATTTATTATATTAAACTATCAAAATACACACACACTACTGAAAAACCTGCTGTCAATAAAGCCTATCATTACTGATACACGTTCAATTAACGGGTTATAGAAATCATCTCTGGAGGAACTGTTTTACGTGCTCACTCTGTCACTTCTAGTAGTTTATGAATCTTGGGTCACCTAATCTGACAACATAGAAGTTATCTCATGGATTATGTGTTCCCACTATTTACATAGAGAGAGAACAAAGAATTGTTCATATTAAATTGCTGCCTGATTCAGTTATATTTGACACTGAAGAAGCTGCATCAATCTACAGCTTAGCTTCACAAGTGCAATTAGTCACAGAAATACTTATTTATCTTATGCCATTTCTTCCCTTTGAAGACAGCTAAAGACTTGCAGAAGGTGAGTTAACCTAATCATCCTGCCATGAGGTAAGTACTGCATTACACATGTAGAGAGTTAACTAAGACAGCGATTTAAGGAAAACACCAATTTGGGCAAGAGCTTGCCAAAGCAAGACAGAAGGAAACGCTAGTAAGACAGGTTGGACTTTAAAACCAAATTCAAGCTGGATGCAGGGTGTTCATGACTGAATAGTCTCACTGGAGTTGTTCTTGCCTAATCACCTCAAGTGACCACAGAGTTTCCCTTTTTGAGGAAACAGAAGGAGACAATCTTGTCTAGCAGCCCAACACTCACAGGAATAAGAGCACATTTTTCTTCAATCTTTCTGTCCATCTACTTCATATAAAGACAGACTTTATTAACCTAGTGGTCCAGACAGATGATAACTTTACACCTAAATGCTTAGGGCACTCACCTTCATGTGGAAGATTCATTTCCCAGTCCCTGTTTCCCTGAATATTTAATGATTTATACAAAGGTGGGTCTAAGAACAACAGAACATGGTAAGCATGTTTAGTCATGGCTACCTCACTTCTATTGTAGGAAGTAGCTGTACTCTTGATGACTTTAGCCCAAATGAAAGTAATGGAAGAAAGATTCATGAGAAATGAGGATAAGTATGTATGTTCAGAAACAATAATAATGAGACTAAACTGAAAATCCAACTCAAATCAAATAAATAAAGCACACACCAAATATTGCGAGATTCATGATAAAATCAGGAGAGTTGGTGAGCCTGGTTGCAGCGCCTGTAAAAGGTTAGTTAGCACACACACTTATAGGTGTATTACATAAAGTTATAGACACAGTATAGACATACAATACTTGCATATAAAAGAGAGAACATGCACTGCTGCAGGCACGCTACAGGTGATAGGTATTGCAGCTATGGCTAATGCTTATTGTGCAAACAATAAATTGAGCTGTTGCTAATTAAACATTCTAAAAAAAGCCAGAGTTCCCTACCATATAAAAATTAAGCTACCTCATTAAATAGATACTAAATACTTAATGTCAAATACGTATTGCTGAGAGATATGAAGAATTTATAGCACAGTACTTCTAGTGTACTGATATGTTCAGTGTTTCAATTTGACTGCAATTGCTTGCTTATTTTTTATGGGAGTTATCCCTGGACGATTAACGAAATGATTTTATAAAATATACATATAGTCATTCACAAAAAAAAAAAAAAATTGTCTACCAAATATTTCAAAATATATTTTAGATTCATAAATTTGTAATTTGACTTGAAGTAATATAGGTTCAAGAAAACAATAAAAATTGCTTAGCAAAACTTCATTTTGTGCATTAGGACATATGAAGGACAATGATTACCCAAAACACCTTTGACTTTCTGCAAAACTTCTGGGAAAGACAATTACTTGGTTGATCTAGTTTATGGATAGCACAGAAAAGCATGCATTAACACTACCAACGCTGTAGATAGCCTGCAGGTAAACTGAGGTCTTCCATTCCCAGTGTCATTTCTTAGCTTTAACTTTCAACGCCGAGGGTAGGATTTCCCAACACTAAGTTTTAGCATTGAAATGATCAAAGCTATAGTAGTGTTTAGTGTTGCAAATCTCAGTCTTTCCAGCATAGTATGCCTCTGCAGCAGTTCTACATCCAAAACTATAATAAATCAAGATTTTAATTATTTGCCTCTTAATTTATACTTTTTTAATTTCATAAAACATAATGGTTTAGGCTGAGCAAATACTACATAGACAGCAAATACCAAATAAATGAAAATTATTTTAGTTTGGTTTTATTTAGTATCCTCAGGCCTAGATTCATCCAATACTGAATGTTAATGAAATATGAGTATTAGAAAAAGGGATGGAATATGACAGTGCATATGGAAAATGTTAGGTTTCCTTTTCTTTAGGAACTTGTTTCAACTTAATTCTGACTGGAGTGTTTAAGAAAGTTAGAGCTGAACAGTTATGAAAGTAATATAATTTTTATATAGTGAGTGTCAGAAGTAATCTGTTCTATGGTTTGAACAATAGCATTGGTGTTTGTATTTTAATTTTAATTGTTCAGTTGTGTGCAGAGAATTTGATTTATATGTGAGTTTTTTTAATAAATGCATCTATTAGCATTCTTAATTTCTTCTATAGGAAGTTCTGGTTTAAATGGTCTATAACACAGTTAAAGTGAGTTGGTATTACTTAAAATAATTTGGGAACAGCACACCAGCAGTATTATTCATATAGAAGATTTTTTTTTTTTCCTTTTTTTTTAAGTAGTTTCTGATTTTAAGGGCTTACAATTTTGGGGCAGCCAATTTTTGGCTGGTTTGGAATTGCAGCCTGATTCCATACACTTTCTTAATTCTCAGAACCCCTGCTAATGCAGTGAGTATTCACAAATGCTTAGGGCTCCTACAGAAGTCATGCTGAGAGTGTCTTACACTGATTAAAAGAAATACAGAAAAACAAATCCAAAAGCTTACTGAACATTGAAGACATTAAATTAGAAGCTACTACCTCTGCATTACAGATATTTCACTATCTGTATTACAAGATATTTCATGTACATTACAAGATATTTCAGGTAGTAAAAGGCCAATTAAGAGAATGATTAAATGTATTGATTTCTACCACATTCTTTGAGGAATACTGTACTTTTTTTTTTTTAAATCAACAAATCTTCAATATAAAAATCTACTTAACCAAGAGATCCTTGGGCTCTGGATGACAAACAAGTCCATATCCTTCACATTTCTGCTTACCAAGATAGAAAATGTATATCAAACTTCACAAAAATTTTAAATCTTACTGGATTTTGGGGACAATATCTGTGGCCAAAGATCTTTGAGTCAATGATTAAAGCACAGGATCTTTGGAGTTTGTGCCTGCCTTTCTACTGATCCTTATGAATACTAGTTCAGATCCCTAAGCAACGGAGCAAATTCTGTTTAGCATTTTATGATGTCACTTTGTATAACTGTTTGGCACTCTCTTACATTTCTTTTTATTACATGATTCAAAGACTCCATAGAATAGCTATCCAGAAAAATAAACCCTAAAATCCATCTATGTCCCTAGGGAGCAAAAAGTTTGTATGTGTCAGTTACTCCTTTTATTTGTTGTGAATCATCTTGGCTATTAAACAAACAAATGTTTACATATTTAGAATTTTAGCATGACTACTTAAACCTGTCTTATTATGCAGTATATAATATGGGTTTTAATGTAAAAAATACTAATAACATTGTACAACAGTGTATTTACTTTCCATATTGATTATTCAGACTGTAAAAGTTAAGGAAACAGTATTTAAAGGATGCTAAAGTTCTCAGCAGCTTTCCCAACATGGAAAATAGCTGTGAATATTTCAAATCAAGAAAGAAACAGTTTCAGGGCTTGAAGGATATGGTGTAACTCTATAGCACTCTGGATCTACAGATAAATGCAAATCTACTGTTATGATTTCTTTTAGAAGTATTTATAACGACTCTCTCACATTTGATAAATGAAGCCACATTAATTGGTTTCAGGATCTTATTCCAGCTATGGCATATCCAGTAGCACTTTTGAATATGCAATTATATATTTCAAAATGTCAGTTCTGCTACAATTCCACATGGAATGCATACTGATGACGACCACTTTATTAATATAGGTGGCCTAATAAAATCAAGAGAATCATTAAGTTACTGGAGGTTGTGAATTCTGTCAAAAAATGTGCAGTAAAAAAAAAAGACATAAAACATAGCATAAATAGTACTAACCTATTATTTTTTGCATGTGATATGTATGAAAAATATTATATAAACATTTAATAATTCAATAGTTAAAAGACTGGTATATCTTAAATCTTATCTTATAATCTTATTGTTATTATTATAAAGCCTAGGAATAAAATTAGATACATTTTTAGTGTGTCTGTGAGAAGATATTGTTCTGAAATCAGGTATTTTACATCCCAGCTTTGCATTCCATAGTATCCACTGCTGCATATCTTGGAAAGGAAAAAGACAAGCTATTGAATATTACTTATTGCACAAACTAGATCAAAAACAAAAGTGGCACAGAAAAAAACCCTACCTATTATTTAATATGAACAACTGCATATAAAAACAAAACCTCCTTCTCTCCTCCTCCCAAAAAGCTCTTTTATTTTGTTTCCTTCACTGCAGAACAAATACTTCTTTCTGAAACTGTCTTCCATTATTCTAATATGCACAGAAAGTATAACTTGTTCTGGTATATTACTTAATGATTTTTTCCAACTCTACAGAAATATTTAAAAAAAAAATACAAAAAATAATCAACCAGTTATGGCTTAAAAACAACTTTGAATGGTGTAATTTTTTGACTAAGATTCATTTTTCTAGTTCTGGAAATAATATAAAAGGACATCATTGTAAGCATTTTCCAAGACAGTTTGTAAGGAGTTAGGGTGAATGGTAACTGAAAATGCTCATGAAAAAAGGTAGAATACTGGTTTGATCAAGAGTATGCYGTGAAATATTCCTGAGATGAGTTAATACCACTTAACACACACTGCCCTTTACTATCTATATATTTTATTTTTCCAGGAACTGCCAAGCTGTGTCAAAAAAATGTGTTTTTCAGATGATGCTATGCTCTCAATTTCATATTGATGAGCATCACTACATTATTTTAAAAATAACAATGTTCCTTAAACTCTGTTTCTTTGCTTATTTTCCTTAAAAATTATGCACTATTTGCACTTCTCCAGAATCAAAATGCTACTTGCTGCATTAGTTGTATAAAGCTAAAAACAGAACTCTTTCRTTTCTGTAAAAAGATCAACTTCTATTTGACAATAAAATTATTCCATTATTGGAATAATTAAGAACTAAGAACTAATTAAAAAAAAAATACATAACAGGCTGAAAAAAGGTAGTGCATAGTTCTATGAAAACTATTTTCATTTATAGTCATTCTGTCCCTCCAGAATTTATATAACGAGAACCAATCCCTAAAGTCCAAGCAATAAGAATGATATAAGGCTGTATCTCATGTTTCTTCAGCAGCAAAAAGACTTTCCCCCTGGATTTCCTCGATCTGGGCACATTCCAAAATACATAAGAGCTACTGATATTTTGCAGTACAGCAAAGGATAAAATAGCAGTCTCCAAGGTGCTTGAAATATTTCTGTTACTTGGCACATTGTGAATTCAAGAAGGGTACTAGGCTGATRCAGCAATGAGCAAATTTTACAGATGACTCACAGAAGTTAAGAAGCCTCTGCCTGCTCCAAGATTATTTTTTTAAATGCACTTCAAATAATATGTGAAAATACACTCTTAATAGTATAGGCTTATATATTATCGTTCCAAAGTGAGGTGTCTTTAGATGCTTAAATATAATCATCAGTGTTCGACATACACTATGACCCTATCATGTATTTCTTCAGAGTTTTTTAGGGGGAGGAGGGGGAAACTTATTTTTTTCATAAGGTTAGAGCTTCAAAGAAAAGCAAAAATATTAATAACTCTAAAATGTATGTACAGTATTGTAAACACCTTTACTCTTGACACATGGAAGAAAAAACAATCTCACATAGGTATCCACACTAACACCTGTACAATATCCATATGCTCTTGTGGCTGTTGACTTCACAAAGCTGACAACATCAAGCAACTAGCACATGTTCCATTAACTTCAATAAGTAGCTGTGGGTGTGAACTTTTTTGGAGACCTGGAATATCATTTGTATAGAATGTGCAAAAATAAAAGTTCTACCAATACTCTTTCACAGGTCATTTTACCATTCTAAACAAATGTACTATCTCTGCTTCAAAGAGCACATTTCCATGAGGAAATTCTTAAAATTCCTTTGTAATTAATGACTGTTTTCACACATATTTCTTCCCATAGTACTTGCTTGGACTTACTTGAGAAATTTTCCCTGTGAAATAAGTTGGGTACACGTTTCCCATGAAAGAATAGCAGTACTACCATTCCATATAAGAAACAGATCTGAGACCTAGTTCTACAATAGATAAAACTTATTGAAAAAAATAAGAATTTATTTCCTGATGGAAAGTTGTTTTTCTCCTTCTGGATCTTTGGATGAAAGCCAGATGATCAAATATCACAGAAAGGCTAATACATTTTTGAGCACTTCAGCTACAGATGGCACGCATTGTAATCTAGAGAATATGGTTACTGTATAATGACTTCAAGATAAATCTTCCACATAATTTTCAGACCAGACTATTCATTGACTATTCTTCTATACCAACTTGTACATGTCTCACATAATTTTCTACAAAGAATGTCATACTATCTCTAAGCAGAATGAATTGACAGGTTTGTTCACAAAATGCTGGGATTGAAAAATATTTTTGCCTTATGGAATTTTCATGACATGCAGTCTTATGTGATACAAATAACACACCATATTCTCTATTACCATGTAATTTATATAAAGGGACTTCACTGCAAAAGTATATAGTGCGATCTCATCACTCAGTTGCTGAAATGCTGTATCTTTACTGCTCTTCACATGTAAATTGTATAGAGGTTTCAAAGAGTGACAGAAGCCTTGTGGTTTGATTTAAGAAAGTTTGCTCTTGCTACTATCAGACCTTCAAATTGAATTCAGAGCAGCAAAATCTCATAGTTCACATCCCTATTTTTATGTTCTCCAGAACTGAAACTTGTAAAACTGATGAGCTTAATATAATCATTTTCTCATGTGACATTAAAAATGACCAGTCAATTATTTTGCTTCCCCTTCTGACCTTGCCAAAAACATCAGAAAATATTAATATTCACAGTCTGTTGGATCAGAGTGACTCGCAGTACTGTCTACCATCCAGTGTTCACATCCTCACTGAATCCAAGCCTAGAATGGAACAGTTCATGTAACACTTCGTATACTACTGCAGCCAAATCCCATCAACACTTATTCAAAAGACAGCCTCATGTGTATAGGCAGTTTTATTTAAAGCAGCATAATTGCTGGTGTAAGGGTCTGTAAAACCAATATGCACATAACACATACAGGTCTAAGCCTTATTTATTACCTGTCTTATTACAGTGGCTGGGAGCCAAAGCCTGAGAGCACAACACTGCTCTACTGTCTATCTCATTCCAAATTTACACTGCTAACTCTCATTCTGTTACAAGCTGATCAGAAGTAGGCATATCATACTCAGTGGTCAAAGAAAGTAATGACACGCTCCTCTTGTCATGCAATCGCTTCTCATAATATATCCTTTCTTCCTTTACTAAAGGAATGGACTTAAAAAAGGAAAAAAAAAAGGTTTCATTATTTAAATTACTGCTGATAAATCATTAAGCCAACATCTGCTACTAGTTCATCTTTGACATGTACATATGTCTGTATAGAGGAATGAAATCTGTTCCACAGATAGATTTTAAATATAATTATTATTCATAAATATATCTGAATGTATATATGGATAAACATTTTTACTTTTTACCCACTGCCACAATGTACTTTGAAGGGGAGGCAGATGCAGTCAACTCCTGGTATGCGGCCGGCAGCTGTTCTCTTTTCTAATGAGGAGCCACAGATGACAGATAACAGATTACACAACATATCTTGATCTAAATGAAAAGCAATTCAGACTGAGGAAGATGGAATGAGAAGTTAGCATGCAATACTCCAGTATTGCCTGAATCTTTTCTTTGAGAAAGAAGAGTGACTAAACTCACAGTCATTTTTTAATTCAAATGGAGTATGCACTTTGAGTTACCTAACTAGCTATCACTGTCTGCTGCTCAAAGCAAAATATAGGAGTTTCTTAATATCTACCTTTGCTCTGGCTGAATATAGCTGCATTAAGCAGTGATTAGTTCTACTGTGATATATAAAAAGTATTAAAAATGAAGAAAGTAAAAAGTGAATTAGGTACCTTTGGTGTTCACCAAGGTGAACAAGGAATAGGACAAGAAGTAGGAGGATGAAGGTTTTTTTAATAATTCATAGGGGTTTTTTTGTTGTTTTTTTCTATTTTTTTTTAATCACAGTTACACGGAGTTATCCGTTGATTACCAAAATTTCAAATCAGCTATTAGTTCTAAGTAAGGAACAAGTTCTGTGATATAAAACTACTTTTGCTTGAATTTTGCTTGTGATTTTTCAATAATAATTTTGTTCTCAGTGTAATAGAAAGAAACAATAAATACCTTACACATCTTTGATGCTTTTGATTGAACACAATAACTCCAGTGCTCAAAAATCTACCTTCAACTAAATAGTAGGATGTAATCTTCTTTTCATGATGTTAAAAATCATTAAAAACACTTATGTGCCATTTTCTCATTGATATGCACAGTAGGTAATTTTCTTCATTGAAGAGACATTTCTACTTCAGCTTTTTCAAAGTGAAATGTCAATGGATGAGATTAGATCAGTTCATTTTCTTTACATATACACACATATGTACATATATGTGTGTGTATATATATGTGTATATATAGAAAGGCACAGAAGGTCTGAAGGACAAAGAAGAATCAACTAGATGATAGTAACAACATCTTGCCTGCCTTATGGGGACACACTGAGAGACTGATGAAAAGGAGGAGGCGAGCAGAAATCACAGGAATCATGAACAATTAGTCAAATGGACGGGAAATGCAAAATAAGATTCAGCTTGAGAATGCAAAAGGAAGAAGGAAAAATGGAAAGAAATATTATGTAGGAATACAAACACTGAAAGTGCATAATAACGGAGGATATCGTTAACAAGTGGTCAGGGAATTAGGTGTGGATTTGCAGTGATATGTGTCTTAGGAGGCAATTAATAAAAACAATAATAATAATTTTAAAAAGACCAATAAAATTTGCAATTGAATATATAAAATCATTCTATTATAAAAGAACCAAGATCACTCTATTCTTACATTACTGATAAATTACTGATAAATTACTGATAAACACACACAAAACACTGCAGAATGCTACTAGAATGACTGTATCAAAAAGGCAAAAAATAATTTTACATATTGCCATATGTTTTACAGACAGCTTAAAAATATTGAATTTATATTACTAAATTAGTCAGTGACCAAGTAGTCTTGTGACAGTCAATAAATATTTTAGGGATGTTAATATCATATTACTAATTAATTGGAACAAAGAAAAAAAAAATCCAGTACAGACATGAAAGTTATTGGTCAGACCAGAATCATAAACAAGTCAAAATCTCTCAGAGTCTTTTAAGTCCAAAATTGTGAAATCAAAAGTCTGAGCTGATTTTCCCTTCTGAGGAACTTTATGATTTAGCTCTAAGCTGCACCTACCACATGCTCAGTACTAAGACTGTTTTGAGAGGGCTAAGTATATACGAGCTAGATGTCAAGCTAAACTAATCAGTTTCTGGAAACTGCGTGGGTTTTTTTTGTCTGCAAGGAAGGGGGAGATCTTTTCAAAGCATTTACTCCAGCAGTGGTAGGCAGAATTCTGTTCTCAGTTGGAAGATTTCATACATCACATGACACCATTGCCAGGTGATGACCCATAAACAGCTGGGGCCTTTGCCTCCTGCTGGAGAGGTCTCAGCATTTTTTAAGCAACAGGTCAGGCCCCTTTGGGTGAGAAAAACAGGAAGCACAGAAAACATGGCTCTGTGTTAGTTTTTGGAACTTCTGATTGTACAACAGAAGGAAGAAATGAAGTGAAAGAATTTTGCTCCACATTAGCTTAGTATTTTATCCAATAACTGTATCACATATAAACAAAAATAGCCTTGGGAAATGGGATCATAATCTGTGGTGCTMCCCTCCCATATGCAAGTACAGAGCTGCTCATGAATATTGTTTTTACTCTTGTTTCATAATAACTTGGGCATGAGGAAAGAACTTGGCAAACTCAGCAAGCTGGATTTGGACATAGTTTATCTGAAGGCTAATCCAAACCTATCCCCCAATCCAAAGCAACTTATGATAGACAATGAAATAATTTAAACAGTATAGTAAGCAATATCATCAGATCAAATTCACTGACCTTTTTTTTTCTTTATACTAGTAATAACTTGAGAACTAACGCTTTCATCATCTTTTATCAGAGGAAAAAAATCTTTTAATATATTAATGAAACAGTAGGGGAAATGCCATCAGCTCAAGGACAAAACAGATTTTTTTCATTTCCAAGTTTCTCATGTGCAGTGCMTGTTCTAACCATACTTCTCAATGCTCTGCACAGACGTTAGGAGGTGCTGAGATGCAGAAGGATCTAGTTTACTRCATCTTAAGTACTTCAAGTTTAAAAATATTTAATCTGTAAAACATTCCAGATTTTTTCTCCATTTTATAGCCCCAAAGCACAAGAACAAAACAGATGAATTGTAAAAGAGGATTAGTAAATTACTTTGCTTTCTCTATCTATTTAACTACACTGGGTGGTCTGCCCCCAAAATCTGTCTGCTAGCTATCCAGCTGGCAAGTACAAACTACATTGTGTTAAAATAGCATGCATAGCTGTATGAATGCCACCAAGGCATTTCTGTTTTCTTCATAAATTATAACCCAGTTGCTTAACCTATGTTGAGCTAGGAAGAGAGGTGCATTAGACAAATGAAATACATAATATGAGTTAATGTTTCAGCTGCTGGTGTCCATTTGTTAATATAAAATTGTTGGTTTTTTTTTTTTTTAAAAAAAAAAAAACCTAAAATTGTGCCTAAAAATAAAAAAAAAAAAAAAAAAAAATTTTTTTTTTTTTTTTTTTTTAAAAAAAAAAAAGCCTATAATTGTGCCTGAAAAAAAAAAAAAAAAAAAAAAAAAATCCTTTATGTTTTAGTTTCCCTGAAAACTATGGGCCTACACTTAAGATTACCATGCACTACTGTTTGTGCAGTCAGCCAGCTTTAACTTCAAGATATTCTAGTATATGAAGCCTCAGTGAGACAGAAAATTAGTCACAGAGAAATTGCAGGTCACCTACTCCTACCACTTTGCCTACCACTTTATCAGTGTCCACACAAAATCCCGCAGAAATGGAAAAATAGGTGATGTTTGTCTAGATAATGCCAAGGCACCTGTTGAATTTACTTACTTTGTAGTTTACTTGGGAACAGATGCATTAGAAGGTCAGTGCAACACTAGAAGCTACACCTTTTTTTTTGAATTCTCTTTTCTGTTACTGGGCATGAACTGAATATAGTCTTTCTGCTAGGATAAACACTTTGAAAGCACTGACCATAAAGCTCCAGAAAAGAACATATGTACTGAAATAACTCAGAAACACTCACAAACTCGCACGACATCTTTTAGACATATGGGCCAACCTTTCTGGAGTGATATCCACCCATTCCTCCTCTTTTCTGAGGAGGACAGACTGGAGGAAATCCAAATACAGAAGATGAAATCTAATAATAGTGACCACCAAAGTACTGCTGCTCTTCTGGCAGGTGTRATAGATGGCCACATAAGGGCATGTGGTTAACAGAGAGAAATTCTCATAGGAACCATGCTTTTACTGGGTGCTGGGACAGGTGGTTATGGTTAGCCAGTGAATGCCAGCTTGAGCCTTTTGACTTTGACCTTCCTAATTGTCAACTTTATTTATTTAGATTTAATATCAAGGGTAAAATTATAGGTCTCTCTCTCTCTTCTCTCCCTGTTCCCAAAGCTAGSCATCTAACTCAGCACTCAGCCATCCAAACTGGTAGTTTATTATCTGCAGGCAATTACCACTCTTTCCTTTGTTATAGATCATTAAATTAAACTTCAGAGTACATTTCAGTATTTTAAGGCTTTTTTAATTTTAAAACATAGTGAACTTAATTTAGGAATGTAATGATGATTACTTGTTTTTTTAACCAATTTCAAGTACAGGAAGGTTAAGGCCATCTCAAATTTCATATCTACATCTCATTTAGAAAATATGGAAATGCAATTTTCAAACAATGAAATTTCATATCTGTATCTCATTTAGAAAATATGGAAATGCAATTTTCAAACAATGAGTCCTTCTATTTAATGAACTATGTCCAAAACTACTACTAAAAACCATACTCAAGTCAGCTGGTATGTTCATTAACAACAAGCTCTGTTATTCTGGGGGTGGGCTAGAAGGCAGGTAGAAGTCTAAGGAAGTTCATTTGACAAGAGGAATATTGCTCAACCTGATGAGAAGCTGAACATCTGTCAAGACCATAAAATAAGAAATCCAACACTAAATCTGGAAGTTCGGAGTAAAATCGTTATGCCAAAGAGAAAAATGTGTCCTCCACAGCTGAGGCCATTTAAAAATACCAACATGGCTTATTCAGTAGATCCTAAAATGGTGGGTAATTGGCATCCCCCAAGTGATGAAGGACAGAATCCATTTATAGTGCAGATCTGGAAATCCTTTTTGTAAGCATGTGCCTTATGTAAAAGACTTTTTTTTCCTATGTGCAATAAGAATAAAATTATACATTTATGTGTATATGTATACATAAGTATATATATACAAATATATAGAAAAAGCTAAAACTTCCTTTGACTTCCTGCATGACAGCAAAAGCTGATCTACCAGCATTTAACATTTCACTTCTTTCAGGAAGTGGAATATCCCTTAGGGTTTCATCCCAGCTCCAGAAGATTGCCGTAAGCATGAAGTTAAAAGCTAAGCAGAAGAAACTATGAAGAATTGTATGCTGGTTACTCGTTTGGCAGTATGAATACAAGCTCATAGGGTCAAAGACAAAAYACACTTTCAGTTGGGAGGGCAGAGGCTTTGCTGTCTGGATACTGCATATACTTCATCTCATGGTTATTGAACACATACTACTCAGTTAGCACTGGGAACAGAAACCACAATTCAAGACTCCTGGCTTGGATGGGATGGGAGAATCTTGTATGCCAGCCCAAGAATTCTTTATTCGTTTCATACAAAGCAGCCACTGGACAGAGTTTGGTGGTTAAGAGAGACTCCTGTGGCTCATGGGAATGTGAATTTCAAGCTTCTGATAGAAATAAAGGATCTGAATCTGAGTTTGCCTGTACAGCTAAATTCTTTCATTACCTCTGTAGTCTGGCATAAGAAAAAAAACATAGCTTAGAAGATCTTAGAGCTAGCCAAAGGAATGAGGAAAAGAAGGGAAGGGCATAAGAAAACACCTATTCTGAGAACTCCTCTTCAAAGTTCTGGGTGCATTAAGAGCATTTTCATCAGGTCGAGGGAGGTGATTCTGCCTCTCTACTCAGCCCTGGTGAGGCCGCATCTTGAGTACTGTGTGCAGTTCTGAGCTCCCAGTGCAGGAGGGATGTGGAGCTGCTAGAGAGAGTCCAGCACAGGGCTACAAAGATGATTAAGGGCCTGGAACATCTGCCCTATGAGCAAAGGCTGAGAGAGCTGGGCCTCTTCAGCATGGAGAAGAGAAGGCTGAGAGGGGACCTCATCAGTGTGTATAAGTACCTCAAGGGAGGGAGTGAGGAGGATGGAGCTGACCTCTTCTCAGTGGTGGCCAGCAATAGGACTACAGGAAATGGCCACAAATTGAGGTACCAAAAGTTCCACAGGAACTTGAGAAAGAATTTCTTGTCAGTGAGGGTGACAGAGCACTGGAACAGGCTGCCCAGAGAGGTGGTGGAGTCTCCTTCTCTGGAGATCTTCCAAACCCGCCTGGACATCACCCTGTGCCACATGCTCTAGGAGACCCTGCGTGTGCAGGGGGGTTGGACTAGATGACCTCTAGAAGTCCCTTCCAACCTTAAGCATTCTATGATTCTATGATTATGTCTAACACTAGAGCTTAAGGATGTCAGAAGCCATTGTCAATTAAACAGCTTTGTATATACCTAACAATAAGAGTGTAAGTGCCCAAAAGATTAGATTCAGCTGAGTTGTTTTGAGGATATCAGTAACACTTAAGTGATAGATGAGTACTTCAAAAAAAGGAGACAAATAACTACATATCTCTGAAAATCTTAGTTCTAGTCGGTAGTTGGATAAATATAACTATTTATCCTAAAATAATTCTGGAAATGCCTACTAGGTTAACAAAGTAGCCTTCCAGCAAAAGATGTTCCTTACTGTACAGTTGCAAACATTTAACTATAAGGTCTCTGTTTCTTTTTCTTCTGCAAAATGATTCTATATTTTATCAGTAAGAAAAAAATATCCTGGTAGTTAATTCTCTCTCTCTCTCTCTCTCTTCTCTCTCTCCCTTTCTCTCCCTCTCCTCCTCCTCCTTTTTTACATTTCAGGAGAAAGAAAGTCTATTTTGCATTTGTCAGAAATTATGGGGGAAAAAAAAAAAAGGATTCCTATATAATTAGGACATTTCAGAGAGTGATACAGAAAATGTCCTTCTGACCTTACTGGTAAACAAAAATGGACAATATTGAAAAAGGGCCAGTTCTGGCAAAACAAATAACCTGACTGCAATTTGCCGCATCCTATTAGGTGGTATCAATGCAACGAAGGCCATGAAAATTGAAACATGGTTCATTAACTGTGTGTGGGTTTTTGATAAGCAACTCTGATATCTATGTTTTCTCTGATGACCAAGAATAATCTGCACTGCAGTGACCTGATGACGTGTTTCGGTGCATAGCCTATYGACCACCTGCTGCTTAATATGCTAGAGATGATGTTACTTTAACAATTCACAAGAACCTAGGAACAGGCAAGAAAAAAGAGCCTCTCATCTGGGCTTCAATTCACATTAATAAAAAATTAGGAAATTATTTGACTGAAGAAGATAAAGATGACATACTCCATAATAAAATGCTTCCTYCTCCCTGGAATTTCAGAACTAAACCTTTACTTACAAATAATAAACAGCAAGTGAAGTGAATTTGGGTGTTTTTACTCAAAATGTAAGTTATGTCTATTGAAATAAGCCTTCAGAGAAGTTTTCTGAGAAGATAGTGCCAGGTTCCTGACTGAAATGCTCAGTAAGGGAGYAAGAGCCAACAGTTTTAAAGTGAAACAGGGGAACTTCTGACTGAATAGAAGGAAAAAAAAAATGACTGTGATAATTAAGCTTTGGAGCAGGTTGCTCAGTTAGGTTCTGTAATCTGTCCTTGGAGGACAGATTTCAAGATCCTACTGTAAAATTTCCTGATCAACTTAGTATAAATTCAGGACTAATTCTTCTTTGAGTATGAGGTTGGACTTTTTGAACTCTCTTCCAAAAGCTGTGGACAAGGGAATGACAATCGAAGACCAACAAAATTTTCAAGTGCCATTTTGTAGATGACATTATGAATTTTTTTTTTTTAAAGTGAAATGACTTAAGAATTTATATTGTTGAAAAAAACAAGAATAACATCCATTATGGATTATCTAAAACCTACTAAAGAAGAAAAAAACATTTTTTTCATTCTCTATAGCCAGCAGCAAAGGTAGAGTTCTCACCCATTCAGACATGCAAACTTGTGCACAATGATACATACACCTCTAAACAACTGTGGTCAAATTCAGCATTGTAATGGAATATCAAGCATTTATATTCCAACTTTAAGTCCTACATCAAGACCATTCACAGGGGAAGCAGTGAATCAGAAATGAGGAAGCTGATTTTTACATTGTTGGTAAATCTTCCTAATAAAGTAAGCACTCAGTTTTGTTATTGTATATAGTCCTAAACAAATAAACAAGCATACAAAAAAACAAAACCAAAAAAAAAYAAACCCGCAAACCCTCAAATCCTGTAACAAAGTTGTACAATCTGAATCTAATTTGCCCAAATTCGTAGTGTTAGCAAGCTTTTTCACTCAATATTTCACTACAGTTGTAGCTCAAATTCTGGGATAGTAGATGTCTTTTTCAACAGTCACTAAATTAGTTTTCCTGCAAATAATTATTACAGCAGTTTATTGTAGCTCTACAAGCATCTACCATTTCCATCAGTTCTATCATTTAAAGGCTAATCCTGACTCCTCAGCCACTTCTGTGAGAACATATTGTATGATTTATTGCTAAATTATGAAAATATCAAAACACAAATGTTTTTGTTTGTTTAAATCAGAGCTTCACTATCACCCCTCCAGATCCTTTAAGTTTCCTGAAGACGTTTATTTTTATCATATACTTTTATCATATATTTGCTAACATGGGAAGTTTTTTGTATATTTAATAACATTAAAGCAAATTATACTTGAAACTAAACAGTCTGCAAAATGAGAAACATTTCTCATCTTCTTCTTTTCCTAAAGAAAAACAACACCAAAAATTCCTTGTGCATGAATGATAACTGTCAAGACTTCAAAATACACTGTGTGTATATATATATATATATATGTGTATACACACACCATATAGCTCCAAAGTTACAGGGATCTGAAGAATGTTCTAAACATTGTCTTACAAATCTGACTTTGGTCACATGAATAAGTGATGTTTAATAATAACGATGATGTTTTAGACAGGCTTTTTACAGTGGTGCACAGTAGGGAGATGTGAAGAAACAGGTCTAAATTGAAATCAGAGATGTTCCAAATGAAAAAAATAAATTTAAAAAATCCCTATAAGGACAGGCAAGTATTGGAGTAGACTGCCCAAACAGCTTGGAAAGTTCCATCCTTGGAGGCTTTCAAGATGCAGTTGGATGAAGTCCTGAGGAACCTGGTCTGACCTAGTAGAAGGTAAGTACCTAGTCCAGAAGGCTGGACTAGGTGACCTCCTCAGGTCCTTTCCAGCATGAATTATCAGGTCCTGTATTTTACATTTGACTGYACCATAGTGGTGCACAATGGCACAATCCAAGGATTTTTTTCCAGTCTCTGTGATATTTATAAGCATGCTTCCACTCACTTGCATACTTTTGGAGATTCTCTGGTGTAGATTAAGAGGAGGGCAAATTTTCCTGGTAACTAGAGACTCCATAAGGTGTCTCTCTGTTTAACAAGCAGCCTACTTCATGAAATTTGTAGGTGTATAATCATCATCACTGGAAATTCTACCCTGCAAGCAAATTTAGCTGAAATCGCCAGCAGAGTCAAGGGTTATTATAGAAGAACCAACAAGCACATATATAAACAAAAGAAGGCGCACAGCAAGAAACCATCTATGATTTCCTTCCACATAAAAATCAAACTGAGAAGAAATAATTGAATCTTCTTCTCCAGTAAAGATTAATGCCAGTGAACATAAAGAGAAATTCAGGCTTTTTTTCTTTTTGGTGTTCTATAGACAGTGATGAATAAACTACTAGAAAACTAATGATATTTTTAGTTGTTGTTTTTGAAGCTATTTATGTTTATCTTGATTTTTTAAAAAATAAATAAATAAATATTTCCCTTAAGCAGACAGTYCTAATATCAACTTTACTCCCCTGGAGAGCAGTATAGGCCTTCTGTGAACAATACATGCTATTCCAGTATGTTATACCCTTACAATCAAGATTAATGGGAAAAAAAAAAAAAAAAAACCTCTTGAAGATTTGTTTCCTCTTTTGGCTTCARCTAATATGCTGCTAATATCTGGTACATAGGAAAGCATTTAGAAGTGGAACATGAAAACTGGTTCCCAGAAAAAAGGCTTTTCTGTCCACTTAATGCTACTTTGCTCCAGATTATATTTAAAATCTCATTTTGAAGTTGTATAGCCACTATCAATTTGGTTTCTAAATCTTGTAATTTGTTCAAAGCGAGCATTAACCTTGCGCAGCATTTTCCTTGCTATGACYTCATGCCAGACTAAAGACTCTGAAAAATAGCTTCCTCCAGCTCTCCCCCAACACCCGAGTTAGACAGAGTTAAAAAAAAAATGTTTAAAGAAGATATTCTAACATGAGAAAATACATCCACATATGTGTGCGTGTGTGTGTACATTTGAAGCATATTTTCACCAAGTTCTCTGGAGTGTACATGCAGCCAACTTAATATTGTCATATTAATAAACTATTATTTAGAGTTGAAATTTCCTTCTACTCCTGCCACTTCCTCCTGCCTTCCCTGCTCCAGTCCTTGCTATCTCAGGATATTATTTGCCTGTTTGGACATGGAAGCACAGTTCTGGATAGTCAAAATTACTAAGTAAAGATTTGTAAAAGTTGGTGCTAATACGGAAAAGTTTCTTCCTGCCAACTTTTTAATAACTTGAGAAGATAATGTATTTCACTGACCATGACCGTAAGATAAAAATAATCTTGAAAACAAGTTTTCCTGACATCTATGGAATGGTCTCAGGGATTAGATAAAGGGTTACTAAATTCTACACTGTAATTCCCTCTCTTTATATGTTACAGAGCTTTGGTATGGAGTTCAAGTCTGAGAACTTTGCGTACAACTGAAAAGCTGTAGCATATTCTTAGTACTAACCGCATATATTACAAAGCAGAACAACATTTTGAAAAAATCTTTTCCTTATTTTAAAGAGATTTAAAGATTTTACTCATTGGTTATTTGTGGTAGGGGTGTTTTAATCCAATTCATTCTCTGAAATTATCTACAGGAACATTCCAGTTTGTTTGTATGCTCTTTCTGCACTTATTAAGTTGAAAATAATTAAATTCAGTATCTTGACCTCAAACATATGCACTGAAAAAATATTACATGCCACCAAATAATCAGGTCTTAAACTTTAAAAAGTAACAGACAGAGAATGTTGGGGAAAAGTAAATAGAAATGCATGGTCTGGTCAGCTACTCCTTCAGTAATCTGAGCTAACATATGCAAGCAAACTCAAACATCCAGTAGCCAAAATAATTATATTTGCTGAAGAAATGGTTAGGTGGAAATATAAAGCATGCTGGTCTCCTTCTGAAGAAAACATATGCTAGATGCCTCATTTGCTAGATAAATTTCCCAAAAGAGTTAATCCATGTAAAAGTGATTGCTGTTTTGATGCCAAGGGCAGTAAGACCTAGAACAATCTGCTGAGTAAGTGAAGGTCACACAAGTTAAAGCTGCCTGCAGCCAAATTGAAGTCATTTTTCCCTTAAATTAAACCCAGAAAATATATACATATATATGTATATACATATATATATCACATTCTCATCTCTGGTTTTATGTCTGGGAAGATTTATTAAGTGGTTACAACAGATCATATTCTGGCATAAACATATTTGTATAATAAGAGAAATGTCTAGCACTATTTATCAAAAAAACCCAGGATAATGGAAAAAAGCCAACAGCAACATGCAACTTATGTATGTCATACAATAAATCAACATTTTTGTATGTTGTTAGTTCAGAAAACTGCATTAATAACATACAGTCAACATTAGGTTCAGAAAGTTGAAGGCAAATGCAGAGAGGGAAAAAGACTGTCTTTGGTTTTCTTCAAAATAAAATAGAACTTGGCTACTTTAACTGAGGATATGAAATCTCTAATGACTTTCAGCCTCCCAACATAAGCTTAGTCAACATCTGGCATGATATTCTACACTCAGAAGTCTTAGTCTTGACTGACTAGATTTAGGCAAGATGCCAAAGGACATGGTGAATCACTCTGAATCTCATCAATCTGATGTTGTTGCATCAGCAGAAGTTGGGGGAAGAYAGAAGTTGCTTGTTTTAAGCCTTCTAAAAGCCACAGTTCAACCCTGAACTACAATGAAAATTTCCATCTTTAGTGCTATCAGATTTTGTTTAACCTTTAACACGTACAGTTACAACTTAAACAGTTTCCAGAAGAGATAATACTTCAATGAAGAGTTCTTATCTGGAATGAATCAGAGTAATTTCTAGTCACAACAAATGTTGATATAGTTTTATTGTCATCATAAAAATATTACTGAGCTGACAGGATAACAGTTGCATTCATTCAAATAGTTTAATATCAAAAAAGCAGTGAATACTTGCAATAATAAAATAATTCAGAGAATAAAGGTACAAATGGCTGGRCAATCTCTTGACATAATTAAAGCAGCAGCTGCCTGAAAAGGGAGGCAACAATACCATTAAAAATATTGGTATGAATATAAACTAAAAAAGCTAATAAGTCTGCTGCATTATGATCTTGAATGAGGAAGCCTGAAAAGAAAGAGAAAATAAGAAAGCCAGGAGGAGCACAAAGAATATTTTTTTTTCTCAGTCATTACTCTAATTAATACACATAAAACTCAATTATGAATGGAAACCAGGACATTGATTTTAATATAGAAGAAAAACTCTTGATAGAAAAACAATCGATGGGCAAGTATTGGAGAAAGGTACATTTTGCTAAATGCACTGGAGAAACTGTTAAAAAGATATTCATCTATGAAGATATTCACCTAGAGCCACTTTAATACTACAAGAACAGTGAAACATAGGAAAGAAAACCTTATGAATCAAACTCTCACAAATTTATGCATTAGGCATAAAGGTGTTGCCATGAATGGGATACTTTTTCATGTCTTTATTTGCACATGCAGATAATGAGAATATGCTTTCCCTTATCTCCTTAGGCTCTACTGCTAATTCAGCTGGTAGGAAATATCTGTAAAAATAATCTATTTTTAACATCTACTTTTTTTTTTTTTTTTTTTTCCTTTCAATTTTCAGCACTCTTAATCCACTTGAAAAAAAAAAAAAAAAAAAAAAAGGAAGAAATTGCATAAGCAAAAGAAAGGCTACTGCAATTGCATATTTAGGTCTTCATCTCCCTTCCATCAAGATTTTAGTTAGAATACCTAAACAAATTATAAACAGATCTACAAAATAAGGACCTTGTTTATGCTACAAGGATACACAAACAGTCTAAATTCCAAGTGAAACACAAATAACGTACCCTCTGACTTTTCAACAGAAGAATCCTGTATCTGCATAAACCACATTTACATTAAAGTCCATAATAGTTGTGTTGAAATGTTTCAGAATTCCTGACCATTAGACTTTAAAAATCTTCAAACAGACTCATGGCACATGAGCTTGGCATGTATCACTGACAGCAGAGATTCACCAGAAGGCAAAAATCCGCCATCCACATAAGCATAGGAATTTGTACAAAAACATAATAAATAGATTTAGGCAGTTTGAGAGCACAATAAAAACAAACTTAGTGTATTAGGTGCTTGTAAAGACCATCTATTATGTAAGGAGAAAAGAAGCTGGAAACACTGAATAATCTTGAAACATAATACCTATTTCATCCTAATGGCAGCACCCTTATTTCTTCCTAAGGTCATTTATACACAGTCTTAATTATAAGGTTTACTCTTCAGTGCTGCTAAAGGCACCTGCAATGCCTTTTGCTATCATTCTCTCCTCCTAGCTGTGATATCTGTTCTTTAAAGAACTGTAAACACCATTGTAGTTTTTCCTTCATCAAGAGTTTCACATCAGCMTTTTTTTCATTCATATAATAAAATAAATTCTTTAAGGTATCTTTTATCAATTCTTTGTGATATCTTTTATCCTATGATTCTTTTACCATGGAAAGATTGGGGGGTTGGACTAGATGATCTCTAGAGGTCCCTTCCAACCTCAACCATTCTGTAATTCTATGACTACTCCACAAAATGAAAGAAAATATAAAAACTGCAAGTCCTGAACAGGATGAATTTAAATCCTTTCCTTTCAAACTCGGACAGTTGAATCTTGGATAACATACTAGCACATATAATGTAGGTCATGCTCTAGAACATACACAGTTGTACAATAGATACAATTTTTAAAAAATCAATATATAGCATGAATTATCACTTTAAAGTATTTCAAATACAAAAATGTGATGCCACTTGGTAAATGTTGTCATTTCATCAKCATATATGCTGCTTGATATGAATAAAATCATTTTGAACACTGAGTATAATAGAAGAGTTTGTATACTATTCTGAATTCACTCTTGAAAAAAATTAAGTCTTTACAGTTATTTTCATGTTGAAAAGCATCATTTTCTACTTAGAAAGGGGTCTGAAAGAAAAAGTGAATCCTTCAAGTATATGAGAACACCTATTGTACCAAACATCCACACAGGACACGTTCAAGATAAAAATGAAGGAAATGAGCATGGAATGATATTTCACATCTACTTGATATAAGAGGTATATACTTTCATTAAAAGAGGTGTTGTTTTGTTTTGTTTTGTTTTTTTTTTTTTTATAATTGTTGTATTGAAAGGACTATTCCACACAAAATTTATCCAGTGGGTTTTGCCTTCAGAGTTAGCTCTACTGGTACAGTGGAATCCAGTCCCATAAATTAGTGGATCATATGATCAGTCATTCTTTATACTACAGAATTAAAATATTAATCTAATCATTTTTTGCATTTATTCTAGAAGCAATCTCCTACACCTTTAAAAATGTTTGCATTTCGTCTAGCTTTGTATTTCAGAATTTTTTTTACTATGCTTTTTTACTGGGTTAAGAAGACCATATGAAGTACTTAAAAGAGAAAAAAAACCTAAGTCATCCTGACATTTATTTGTCATGAACAAAACATGTTGAGCTCCTTAATCTTCTTACACAACAACTTTTTTTAAAAAAATCCATTTTGTGGTTCTTATATGAAACTTCTACAGTATTTCTACATCCTTGTAAAAGCCTATATACTAAAATTCTATGAACTTGACATGGAATTTGGAAATCAAGACTCACTACACTTGTACAAAAAACTTATCTACTAGAATTAGTTTTCTTTTGCATATTTTTTCTTCTGGTCTAGTGAACTCTGCATGCCTTTCTGACTGCACCTGGCTCCCCTCTCTCTAAGAGGAGAAAAGAAACTTGATGACATTTCAGAACAATTTTTTATTTGTAGAAATATTCTAATAGTATAAATGGTAAACAAATATAATTTTGTAAAATAGAAAAAAAAAAGGGAAAAAAAAAGATCCTGGCTAATATTCTCCTCCTGTTAGTTCTAGAGAATTTTTTTTTATACATTATATATATACACACACACACACACACATAAATATTTTTTTATACATACATACATTTATAGCATATATATACACTAAGTGGGTATATATACACACAATTAACATAAAGACAAAATTCAGTGCTCTGAATCCCACATTAAAAAAGACAACTCCCTCCAGCCAATCTTAAGCGTGTAAGCTCAAGAAAGCACCATGGGTGCATGCCTAGTCTGTCCTAGTGGCTGGATAACTCACTTAGGACATGTATGTGTTTTCAGTTTCCCTTATTGTTTCATTTATTGCTTTAGGGTTATGGGTATAAAACACAAAACTTTTGATGCATGTCTAACAAGTAGGGAGTGCACAAGTACACAAGATTTCTCCTGAGGTTTTTATTAGTTCTAGATTCCAATCTATTAGTTCTAGATTCCAACCTGGTTCATGCTCCTGGAATCTGCTGTATAAATTTATATTTAGCTGTTTCTAATGATGCTACTTGTTATAAAACTGTTATTAATAATTAGATATTTCATTATACTTAGTTCAGATTTATACTTATTCCCTTACTATTCTAAAATGTGCCTTCAATATGACTGTTATTTTGATTCAAAGGCTACTTGCATGGCTCTTACAAACTCTTGCATACTCTGTGACTTAAGGAAAAAGTGTAACAATTGCCTKTCATCTTTTTCAGTAAGGAAGGAAAGGTAAAGCATAACCCAACAAAATTATTATCCTATTAGTAGATGCTAGAAACCTACAGAGAGTTCCAGGTTAATCACTGATGACTCACTGGGACAGCTGTGGCTCATTAAACTCAGCATTGAATATAGACGAATAAGAGGAATAATATTGTCTCAGAATTCCCAAAGGTCTGAGGATGGATACTGAGGAAATGAATTGCACAAACTAGTATTAAAGTCAAGAGGAAAGGCTTCCACTAAAAGTCTCAGCCTGGCAATATTTGGATCTGTTTTGATTTGCTGATTCTCAGTGATAATAAGCATATCTTTTCTTTAGCGATGAGACGATGCCCTACTTGTCTGTAAGCAACAGCAGGGAGTATGTGAAAGGACTTATATAAGGAAACAGTGAAGAAAACGCTGACTCTGTGCTACACGTTTAAGCCTAACTTAATCACAGTGCAGATTTCAGATCAGTCCAACCCGCTTCTGTGGCCAGGTGAAGGCCCTGCCTGGGAAATACCACACATCACGTTCATTTGCCAGCAGACGCCACTTATCTTTTAGATAGGGGTTATGATCTCCTGTGATATCCCAAGATACTAGTGTTGTGAGTTAAGTCACTTGGTTTTATATATTGGTGACCAAAATCCTACAGCCTACCTAAAAACATTGATAGAGAAAAGCAAGATCATTAAGTCACGCACACTGTAGTCTCAACTACTAGCTGTTGATTACTGTTGTATCACAGCTCAATAGGAGACATTTGATTGCAAGTATCAGTGGAATAGAGGTGAACAATAATGTATAGAGATGGGGGTGGTGTCTTCTGGGAAAATGCTAGCATTATTTCTTTCTTCCTACTGTTCTTCTCCCATTCTGAGTCCRCACTCTGCTGCTTTACAAGAACAGAAGAGGATGTGTAGCTGTCTCTAATATTAGCAGAAAGGTTGCATTTTGCCACCTGATCGTTGAGCCTGCTTTCTTTCAATTCCCCTCCTGGGCAACAACAGCAGGTAGCACCCTATGGATGCATGATGCCTCCCAAAGACAGGAATAAGGGAAAGTATTTACACTCACGTTTTGGAGATGGCTTTGAATGTTTGAAATTGTAACTACACCACTCTTCAAAATTATTTAGTATTACTATTATACACTGATGATTATTTCTATCCTGCTAACTCAAAAATTGTTGTTTCTAGAACTGGGTGATATTATTTTAATTTCTGCCAAATTTGTTCGTTTAGTATAAACTTGTTTCTACTATGTAAATCCTATTCCTCTCTCTCTTCATGTGTGTATATATATATGTATGTTGTATACACATGTATATATATTTGCATATATGTTCCACATGACTTCATCTGTGCTATGAACAATTGGCTAAGAGAAGACTTCTGGTGGAAGTCTTCACCTTTTATGATCCAAAGCATTTGCAGAGTCTGGATTTTACTGTTAACTGTGGCTGAAAGCTTTGTTTTGATCACTACTTACAGATAGAGGAGAGGTAGAGGATTAGCTCAGAGATCACATACTTAGGTTGGATGAAGATCTGCATAGCTAAACATTTTGTATCCAGAATTTGTACCTGGATTATCTTGCAGCCATTAGATGGCAAGAAGTAAACAGAGAAGAATAAGAAGGAATGAACAGGCTGCACAATTGCTTTCCATATTCCATCTTATAGTTTCTTTCTGTTTGGAGAGAGGAGAGGAAATTGTTTTTCCTTTCAAGGTGGTGGCTTTATAGGAATGCATATGACAAAGTTTTCTGTGAGAGAATGAGACTGTTGCGTGGAAGGCCCTTTTGTCTTATTTTGTCTATCCTTATATTGTCTATCCATTTAGGAAAAAAAAAAAAAAAATAAATCTCAGTTAAGGATAAATATTCCTTCCTTTAAAATGAGTACATTCAAAGCTTTGTTTTTTTTTTTTTAAAAAAAAAAAAGAAAGAAAAACCTTCACTAGAGCTATAGCAGTAGGAAAGAAATGATATCTACAGTCTTGAAGGATATTTTAATTCAAAAACAATTTCACTTGTGGATTATACTGATAATAAAAAAAAACCAAGCCATGATGGAGTATGGGTTCATTGTTCAATTTTAAATTTTTACAAATCTGATCTTTAAAAATATAAATCTGTTGTCTTTTTCTCCTATGAACACCATTCTACTTGATACCTAAAAAGAAAGGCCCCTTGAAATTAAAAATGACCATTAAAATATTAAACTAAAAGCTTTAAAGATACATTGAAACTTTTTTTTTTTTTTTTCAGTAGGCAATAAAAATGGAAGTGAATTTATGTAGGTGATAAACTGTACATTATTTGGATAAGTGGCACAGTATTACATAGTAATAACTGGACTTATATGGTTCCAGTGCCAGACCTAAGTAACATGCACCTATGCTGTGTTTGCATGCTGCTATGCATGCAGTGCTGTAGAGATTCTGCAAAGTGGAGTAAAGAAACAAATGATCTACTAGATCTTATGCATAATCATACTTTTTCATGGCAAATTTGGTTTGAATACTTACAAGGCAAGCTGTTATTCTTATGTTAGTTGTTGCTCTGAAATTCTCACTTTCTAATGTTCTAAGCAAATTTAAAAAAAAAAAAAAAAGAAACCTAGAAATTATTTTCTACATATATCTCATTTTGATATTAGTAGTTTGCATGATATTTTACTATAACCCAGAGAATCACCATGCAGTGATATAAATATTTCTCCTGCAGTGTGTCCTGCTGCTTTATATTTGTACCCCTGCCAGGCTAATAAGCTACATGATATATTATCATCATGAGGTGATAGCAACACTCACAAGAGATGTATTTATTGTACTTCATGTCAAATAATTTCCTTTACCATTTGCACAATCCCCTGTTGACTACAAAACCTTTATAGATCTACAGTAGAAAAGACCGAAGGATTTCAAATGTTACCATTCTACCAACTGCAACTACAGATTAAAAGAATATTGATTTTCTATAGTAAGAAAAATACATCAATATATTGGATTTTCTCTCATTTTCCTTGCATAATATTAAAATAGTGAAAAACAGAACRCAAATTTAAATACAAAAATTGTGTGGTTTGTCAACAAAAAACATTTAGTAGTTCAGAAGAATGTAAAAGAGCAAAAAAAAAATGAGGTGAAAGTTTTATGATGCATAGTCAGTATGCACACTCAGTTAAGCTAAGACTATAAAGATATATGCTGTAGGATGTTACTGTCTGCAACATTAAGGGGGAATACTCAGTTCGCTATACAGAACTAACTTCTGCAGTAATATGCTTCTTAAACAAGATTTAACTGAGGCAAAATTCTCCTAATTTTTCTAGGAAAATATCCAACTTTATTCTTTTTGACCTAACCTTAGAGACTTATACTTCCTCAGAGTTCAGATGTATTGCAAGAAAAAGCATTCTCTGTCAATGCTCCTTTTTAACTGCTTCTACAGAAAATAAAGGATTGGGATATAATCAGAAAAAAAAATAGCAGTAAGAGTGCAGAAAAATGTTATAAGCAAATATTTCAAAGAAAAAGTAGACGTAGAAGACATCATCTCTGTAAGAACAATTCTAACTCATTCCTAGGATTTGGTCCTAGAAATGCTACCATAAATAACTAAAAGGTAGCGAAATAACAGTGGGGAGAGTCACAGTAAAGATGCACTAGAAAGGTAAGCATGTATGCCCTTCTAGACCCTTATATACTATYTGGGAAAATCAAAAAATATTCTAATTCAATGGAATAGAAGGAACTGGAAAATATTACAGAGCATATCCCACTTTTTGGTTAATGTATCCATGTGCTTGAAATTATTAAAAGCCAGTTTCTTTAGAAATTTGCATAATGAAGCAATTAATGCTCTTTTTTTCTTCTTCTTTAGATTATGATTATTTTTAGCTAGCTGAACTTAACCTTAAATTGAATGAAACATATAAAGAATTTAAGATGCTGGATTTAAGACACTTTGAAACATTAAGGACAATTCTAATATAAATATAAAATGTCCTTTTCATTCTCTTTAGCTAAAGAATCTCATTTATTATAATTAATGCCAGAAAGTTACTTTTGTTTAAGTCATTTTCACATTAGTGATTATACTGTTGTCAYATAATTATCTGCTGCAGGTTTATTTATTTCTTATGACAATTATAAAAATTAAAAAGTTGCAGGGATGTTGGATAATATGTTTCTTAAATGTCTGCAGAAGTTAAAGGATTATAAACGTATTAAAAACAAACTGAAACATAAATTTGCTTCCCAGAAACACTAAGGGGCATCTTCACCAATATATTAATTTTGTGTCACTGCTTCTTTCTTTGAACTCGAAAAATTAATGTATTCCATGAACACCTAGAGTTAAATTTAAGAAAGGGAAGAAATGTGTCTGGCAGCAGAGCTGCTATGTTCTCATGAGCAGCGGAAGCTCTTTTTAAGCTTTGGTTATTGTAGTTCACAGATGCTAGATATATTTGTTAGCAATAAAGAACCTCTAGGCATAAGAAAATAGCTAGGCCTAGAGAGGGTCAGAGCAATTCCATCTGATACTTCACTTCTAAAATCAAAAGGAGAGGCCTGTAGAGTTTAACTTATTAAACACACTTTACTCATCCAGATGGGAAATTTAGGAAAATAAATATACTTGGTCACTGTAGCTCCATTGACTTTCCTTATGCCTCTTTGATGCCAATCACCAGTTTCTAAAACACAATAAATATGGCTATTGTTTGAATGGTGAGAGTGGCTATAGGAAACATTGAGATTAATCAAACTAGAAGTGGAAATTAACATACCTGAAAGTTGTGGTTACCTAGCTGCAGCTCTGTTGCTTTCATTTTAAGAAATGGATTTTGCATCTGCTTTGTAATTAACAGATTTCGTCATTGCCCCACACTGGCTGGGGCTGAGCTGGAAAGTGAACCCTAACTAGCTGCCTGGACTTATTCCTTCCTATCCATGCTGTGAGATGAACTCTAAAGCCAGGCTCAAAGGTGGAGGTAGCGAATTTTGCCCTGGCACAGAATGAAGTGCATCGACTGCAAAGATTAGTATTCGGCTATCCTGAGCTGCTGATTAATCACTGTCTAATGGTTTACTTACCATTTTAATTAAAGAACCGTTTTATTCTGTCCCTGTAATTAATTTTACAAGTTGTTTTTGTAAAAAGCTATTTTTCAAAGAAAATCCTTTAAAGACTTTGTTTTCCTTCTTTCATTTTACCAAAGAAAGGGCCTCAGCAAGGCAGCTCTACTACACTGATAAAGAAATAGTTATCTTTTCTTAACTAAGTAAAATCTATCAAGACTTCAAAAAATGCCAAAGCTCAGATCTCAGACACTGAGAAATGCATTACAGTTTTCATATTTTTCTTACCTGCCAGAAAGTGGAACTAAATGGTAACATCCACTGCTTTCCTTTAAAATAATAATTATAACAACATTTGGCATTCGCTTCAGGTTTGTATCCCAGCAATCMTTAGATTAAAAGGTACAGGCAACCTTGAGTCAGATTTTCGAAGACATAAAACAACTTTCACTGAGGTCAGCAGCATTCTGTGCGATGCTGAGGGAGAAAGAGCCATGCTCTTTCTGAACTGGCTGCATACACAGCTAAGACAATGATCACTGATGAAAAAGAAAAGGATATGACAGTGGATGACAGTGTAGGTGGTCTTTTGCAACACACACAATGTTATTTTATATATTGAAAATTTCTAAAAATTATTTCTATATTTATCATTAATAAATAATTTCTAAATATAAGTATCATTGTTGATCCTCTCAAGGAACGTCCACAGTGTTTTCTTCCACAATTCTTACATGTCAAACTTGTGGCACACAAATAGCCAACCTTCAGAAATTATTTTATTTTTACTGAAGTCACAGCTCCAGGAATCACCAGTAAGATGAAAAGAGTAAGATGAAAAGATCTATCTTTCAGGTGTTAGAAATGAAGCATGTGTAATAAAGACAGAAAATTAAAGTTAAATTAAAACTACCACATTTTTATATGTTTATCTACTGTTTTGAAATCAATCTCTCATGTATTTTTTGCATGGGAGCTTTCTGTTACTTTTGACATGAAGATTCAATTATATCTCAGACTTGTAGGATTTAGGCAGTGGAGTGTGTTTCAGCATCCAATAAGCACTTGGCCAAAAATATCTATAATCAAGTAAGTATAAAAACAGTGTTAGACATTACCTACAACTATCTACTTCTCTACTGACAGCTTTAGTTAAAACACAGTTGTTTGAGACCTGTAAATATTGGCTTCCCTTGTTGAATACAACACCATGTTTCCACTGAATCTAGGTATCAGGTGTTAGTAACGGAATAGTTGTTGCAAAATAAAGGGCCTATATACCTTTAAACATGGAACTGTATTTATGTACTGCTAATGGTTATAATCTGGTTCTTTACATAGTTGTTACACCATTGTGATCCAGTTTTATTCTAGCTCTTTAAAGATGAATTTTGGAAATGGTGCATGCTTAAATCATTAGCGGAGGAACCACAGTTCCCATGAAAAGAAAATAACTAAAATAGCTTTGTGTTAGAGAATTTAATGCTTTGTGAGATGTCAAAAGGTAAGAATAACTCAGATATAGACCATGTCTAAATCAGTCTATGGCTTACTTTTTCATAAATGCTTATGATTGTTGCTAATCCCTTTGTGATTAGCAGCAGAAAACAGGATATATGCAAGTTGCTGCAAGCGCTCTTACTCTACATACCTGAGGCTTTGAGACGAGACTTAGGAGGCATAACATAAGGATTCTCTGCTTTCCAAGAGAACAGAAAAGTCAGYGAACACAGCAGAAACATCCCAAAGCATGTTAATATAAAACTCAATGAGCTGTGGGAGTATCGCCATATTTGAAAGTTCTCTTGAGGCTYAGATACTAGCACATTTTATATGTACATATTACACAGATGTATATATATGTACATCCACTGCATATACATGTACACATATGTGTCTATGTAGATAGACAGATAGATTTGGAAAATATGAATTCATTACCAAAGAAGTAGACAAGACATTTAGAAAACCACAGCACAAGAAAGTTTCAAAGGAGAGAGATGTGAGAAAAAAATATTGAAGCAATATGCTAAAATGTAGAAGAAACTGTGTCTTTCTGTAAGAGCGCAGAATTAGCTGAAAGTCTTAAGACAGTGAAATAAGTCTTTAAAATTAGGTTTACATTAACAAAACACTTAGTTTTTTAAAAAAGTGCTAAGAAATATAAGAACCAATGAAGGAATCATAAACTCTAAAGCTTATGCACTGTCTAGTTTTCCCCACTAAGTACTGGATAAAATGGTAATTCTATCCAGTAAAACTTCAAAAATATATTGTTGAAATTCAGCTCTGGGTGGATTTGGAGTATCTATATAAACCTCATATTGATGGGAAGTCACCAACAGAGCCAGTGACATTTGGCAGCCACAGCCATTCAGAGACTCCTGGACTTCACATCAGACCTTTTTTACTTAGCTGTTCTGCTGACCGTCTCAACCACAATGATAGTTAATGCCATTGGGGACCAAAGCATCTACTCCATAGGTAATGTCCTCTAATGCTAACTTGTTTTACACAGGACACTTAACTTCCAGTTTGTAGTAATGACTTTCTATCACTACTGATTTAGATCTGATTGAATTCTCTCACTATTTATCTTTACTGCAATGAACAGATTCACCTCACCAATACAGTTCATTTATCCAGACTCTTCTATAGAAAGGGTCTATAGACCCTTATCCTCTCAAAAATCCTGCCATAAAGCAGTAGGAAAAACAACAGTACTACATGGAAATAAACTGTTAGAGACAGTATCTTAGTGTTAAACATTTTTAAAGTTCCTCAGATAACGTAACTTTGATGAAGAAACTTCAGGATAAGGTTTTTTATACTTTGGAAGAGGGTTTTTTTTTCTTTTTTTTTTCTTTTTTTTTTT
>PTEX01000014.1:5597853-5698864 GCA_003342815.1 Eudromia elegans | reverse complement strand
TTTTGTATTCTCTCATTACTATTTGTGTGATTAGATCTGACTGTGTGAAGTTTCTATATCTATGCTCCTAGCAAGTGAGCTATGCCTCGGAGGAACCTGCTTTGTTAGGAACGATGTGGTGACAGGATAGAGCCCATCCTCTGTTTTGTCCTTTATAAAACCTAGTACGTTTTCCCCCTTGACTATCAGTCCACTTTGCTTCATCATGGCCTAACCATAAGGCAGCCTCTTATGTCACTGCTAGTTCTTTCAGTTTAATTCTGCAACTGTGGCCACTTCCAGTACAGGTGGAAACAAGAGCTGAGAAAAATCAATTCTACTCATGCCCTTTGCACTCTTGTGGAGTCCCTCAGATTCCACATTTCAAAATAGACACAGAAGGTGTTTTGGTACAGATTAGGAACTCTGTTTTTTCTTCTTTTTTTTTTTTGTTTTTCCTCCCCCTTCTTACCCGTTCTCCTGCACCTTTGGTGTCATCTAGGTAGAATGCTACAGACTGAAATACATTATTTTATGCTCGATTGTGATAAAAGAAATGATAGTATATAGTGCTAAAAGTGTTAAATTCTGTTTTCTTTCAGGTTTCTTCAAGCCTGTACTAATAACACCCTCCGAGCATTGTCCAGAGCATTCCATTCACAGTAAAGCCCACGCAGATGCTTTTCCCTGCCAGCTCACTCTACTTTGTACACTGAGGTTTGGGAAGCAGGAGTTCATCAAGGCTGATATAGTAACGCCTGTGAGTCATATGCAGCTTCCTTGTATATCGGCAAATGGATTAAGCACTGTTTTTCCAGGATTCCACAACGACTTAAATATTTTCTTATACAAAGTCACTATGAATTTCTATTTGGTACCTCTTTTTTTAAACTAGAAAATATTACTTTAACTATTTTCGTCTAACTTTTTCTTCAAACATGTTAACACAATAAGGAAACTGCATTAAATACTGTAGTATAATCATGCAGTAAACCACTGAACCAGACATCCTGAAACAGGATATTTAACTTTGATAGATTTTTTTTTTTGCATTTGAAAATCAGCATGGCCTCCCACCTCTTTTCCCTCTCTTCTAGAAAACCTTCAGCAACTCATGCAATTTAACCAGTCTATTATTCCCTCATGTACCTGTGCTCCAGTGTATATCAGATATATAAAGAAACACATTTCCAGAGCTGTCAAATCTGCTAGCATGTCACAATAATCCTTGAACTTCTATTGCGACAGATGGCAGAATGTGGAAGAGTACTAGCACAAATTACGCAATTGAGCATTAGGGAGGATGGCCACTAGTAAAGACACTGAAGAGATTGAAAGCATTGAAAGATATTAAAACCATATGTGATAGATGTTCTGGTTTATTTTCAAATATGTCTTTAAAGAAAACGAAAGGTTTCCTACTCTCCAGTTACAGAATAGAAGTTTCATTTATTAGGGAATAGCAGTGAAAGTCACAATTACATCAAATCCTTTTGCCTTCTCTTCATAATAAAAGCTTTCAGTATTAAATTTCACTAACAAACATTACATTAATGTCTTATGATAATATAAATGTGATTTCACTGCCAAAAAAGGGGACTCTCCAAAGGCAATATCCATTAATTGTGAGTGAGATACCCCTACACAAGAAAACTATTTATCTACATTGCAACTGAAATAATTTGAAGAGAAGTATGACACAAGTATCATACAGTTCTTGGTTTCCTGACATTCAGTTTAAAAGCATCTTTGCAGGATTTCTTCTGTGGACTACTGGTCTTTATAGCACTGTCACAAACCTTAAAAAAAAAAAAAAAAAAAAAGAAAAGAAAAGAAAAAAAAGAAAGAAAGAAGAATCCTTTGATTGGAAAAACAAATCTGCCATAAACCCACAGGTGAAAAAGATGCTTCACTGCAAGCTTGTCCTATGGCTTGTTTACATGCAGTTTTGGATATGATATGCTTTGATTTTACGTCCCTTGTTGATGAAATAATACAGATTGCTTAGTAAAAGAACAAGTGCTCCCGCAGGGCTCTTTAGGGTTGATTTGTTGCTCAGATATAGCAAAAAACAGGTTAAGACACGCACATTGGGAAAGCCAGTATGGGCACGTTTGGTTGTGAGGGAGCACACAACTATCACAATAAATTAGCTCCGTAAACACTCTGCTTCCTTCACTGCCCTTATTCTTACTGCCTTGTCTCTTTCTTCTATCCAAGGAACAAAACTCTCATGTCTTAATGTCAGTTATTTACCATGGTAGAAAGAAAAACAGATCTGAATCATGCATCTAAAAATATCTTCCTTATTATTTTTATTGTTATTATTTACTAGGAGAGGTCATTGACCTTTTCATGATTCTTGAAAGCTGAATGATTTTTTTATTGTTCGCTAAAACAAGTCGACCATGTTTGAAATTTTATTTTCAATTATTGTACTGGTAAATTGGCATGTTTTCKCAAAATTTCTAGTATTTGTCATGTTTACGCGTGTGCTAGGATTATTTTTCTATCCATTCAAGCATTATACTGGGGATTTTATTTTATTTAAATACTATTCTATAGATTTTGGTAAACCAACCTAGCACTAGTATTAACTAAAACATATTAAAAATGTACATAATACTTTTCACTTGCCATTTTTCAGACCTTACTTCTTTCTGTTTTCCTATATAAATTCCTTGCTTCTGGAAGCAACTGTGAAGATCACGAAGGATACGAAATAAATCATTCTTATTAGAAAAGTCATATTTAGTTATCTCTCTCAGGCTAGAAAGTTAATTTTTCCTTCGACCAATCCAAAACTAAAGGGACACAAGCAATATTAATAGTTGCATCCTCCAAAGAGAAACTGAACAAATTTGTATAGATAAATCCACCTAGGTTGCTAAATTATCTATATGTGGCTCAGGATATCTGGGTCACCAATTGTTGATATATAGGAGAAAATCCAAAGGAAGAATTTTTTTGAGCTGTTCATATATTCTTCCTATTTGGGTCACTTGGAGAGATGATACTGGGTAAGATGACATTTGCTCTAACCTTGTATGTTGATTCTCATGTTTTTAATTATCATATATAGCATTCAGTAGTAGGCTTATGGCAAGCTGGCACATATAAATAGTAGGGAATTTGTACTAGGGAACTGTGATAAGACTTGAAGAATTAAATTAAACAGCAGCTAGAGATTTTTTTTTTTTTCCTAGCTCACACATCAACATATAAAAAAACGCTGCTTTCATGGAGCCATTTTTTCACATGGCCTTGAATGTTTTGTTACAGTGTCTTTAATAAATAATTAACACAAACTACATTATTTTGAAACATCTGAAGAAACAAAAGCGAAAACACTGTGAGAAGTGAATTTAATTCAATATGAAAATGCAATATCCTATATCTCTGGTAGATATATCAATAATTCAGGGTAATACCTGTTTGGTCAGTGTAGATGYACACTACTTTTACCCAAAGTGAAGTACATAACAAGAGATAGTTAAATTATTAAAATTCATGGTTATTTCATAGATAGTCATGTGCCAGTTGAATACATTTAGAATTTGAATCTATGTACACACTTTCAACCATAAATCTTTTGGAAAGCTATGGTTCATTGAGGTTCAACTGTGCGGCCAGCTGGACTTGCTGCTGTCCTAACAAGTACAACATTATGAAAGTAAAATCAGATTTTTCATCTGGATAGCAATACATTTCATAGGTGATAGTTTGAAAAACAGGCTCAAGAAAAAAAGTTTCTTCTCTTGATCTTGTCAATCATTTTCTAATATAAGGAGAGTGACATAAACTTTAAAAACATCAAGCCTAAAACTTGTATGAGAAAGACAAAACTAATGAGATGATTTTATTTTACAAGGTAGTATCTAATAAAATATTGGCACTTGTTGTAATGAAAAATAATTAAATAAATAAATAGACTGACAGTCAGTGGTTGAGAATAAAATGCATTTTCCACTGAAACGGAGAAAAGAAGCCCAATTTAAAGGATTTCTTTTGGATCTTGATCATCCTTGAAGATTCAAAGGGGTTGAAAAAACTAAAGTTGTCCAGGAAACTGAAGATACCATCATTTAATACATAAAGAGATAATCTATTGCAACAGTACAATCCTATTTTCTCAGTGGAAACATACATCATGTGGAAAAGACCCCTTGAATTGAGGGAAAGTAATTTTGCCTTGACTATCGGCACTAGATTTTTTTTCAGGAAAGAGGCTGCAGTGGATGCAAAGGTTGCTAATTATTCTACACACAACCAAGATGTCTGCAAATTTTGGAATGCATTTTGTCCTCTCCCGCATTCACATTTCTGCCAGTCTCAAAGAGATTTCTGCAGTCTGCAGCAGTGGGAGGAAGCCTGAGCTAGCAGCTGGCACGGGGGACTTGGATAAAAGCCTAACCCCACTAAGTCAATAGCAGAACCCTCATCAGCTTCACTGAAAACTGGAAGTTGTTGTCCCAGTCATTATTCTTTGAGGGGTGGGCCACATTGACATTACCTCTTAGATCAGTTGYTGCATCAAAGATCAATTTATAGTACGACATTGGACATAACACTTCACTTTTTGATGATTTAGCTCTCTATTCCTCAGTTTAATAAGTTCTTTCATATCCACCTCAGTGGATTGATTTGAAATTCATAGTTGAGGCAGGTTATGTAAGTGCAACTGTCTAGATCTCGTGGGTACTTGCAGTAAGAACTGACTCACCAAGATGTGTACATGCATGCACACCCACTTGCACACATAAAGCATTCCCTTGCTGCTGCTTCCTAACAGACATTGTAATTACAGGAATATTCAGCTAAAAATGTAAATGTAAAATGTAAAAATACTTTCTGCATTTTCAAATTATTGATTAAAAACTGACAGAATGTAACCACAGACTTCATTTTTAAGGGGAATAAAAGAAAACTAACTCGTAGCACATGGGTAATTCAAATTGTGTGCTATCAATATATTCGGGAATAGTGAACAAATATTTTAAATATTTTCTATTTAAGGATAGGGTACTGAAATTAGAACTTGGGGAAGGAATCTTGTAATATAAAATTAAAACAAATGAGCCACATACTATACTTCAAAGCACAAAAGGGAACTAAGGAAAATAGAATGGGAAAGCTACAGCCAAGAATAGCAAGAGAAATAACAAAACTATTCAGAAAAATGCTGAATTCCTTGCTATATATGCTATTGATGTGAAGGGTGGATTTCCAATACAGAAATATGAATTTCTGTTTTGATTCCAGCAGATCCAATCATGCACCCATAATCCTGATTAAGCTAGAAACAATTCACAGTGATACTCAGATTCTAAACAGTCCATGTCATGAATAGGAAGCATACAGAATTTTTGGTATTTCTCTGAAATACCTCAGAAAATAAGATGAAGAGAGAGGACATAAATATCAACTGTTCTGATGGCTTCAAAGGGAGTTATTTCTGATCACAGTTTTCTTGTGTTCACATTATGCATATAAAGTAAAATGTAAAAATGGATAAATAGGTAAGATACAAATAACAATAACCCTTAATGGAATGACATGCAATTCACAATCTAAAATAATTGTTTGTTTGTGTTCAATACTATCCTATTATGCTAATAAATTAAAATTGTATGTATCATCACTAGCAATATGCAACACAATCAAAATGCACATCTCAATTCCCATTGTAAAAATACACACCTAACAATTTAAAAATACACAGTCACTCCTAAAAAGTACAAATATCATCTAGTTTTGAAATTAAAAGTATTGCTATGTATATCAATTAACTGGATAGCAAACTATATATTCGCCTGCTGAAGAAACTCACAGACATATGGGGTGAGGTCATGCAAAGGAACATGATAAAAGATGAAAAAGGAAGAAAATGCAAAGAGGAAAGCAGCCAATGTTCCTCCCAGCTAGATTCATTGTCTTACATAAGGCTACATGAGTAAAACAGGGACCTCTGTCCAGTGTGTCTTCTGTCTTAGCAACTGATTTTTTTTCAATTATAAAAGGGTCTTTTTAAGGACTTTTTAAAGACCATTTATATTTTTTCCCTCTTTCTATAGGTCTTACCAGAACACCCAATCTCACAGTRAACTGGCCCAAGCCACATTACATCACGGAATATGTATGTTACAAAACATTACCCATATATGTTGCTAGGTTCACAGAATCCTGAGATCATTGTGTGCATAATTACAGGTGGGGTTGTTCAGGAAAGAGGATGGGAATTCTTTTTGAGCAATTTATGTATGTTACAGTATAATAATCTGTACATCACTTGCATACTTATCTTGCATACCATGRATCCCTTGTCTAAAGTGACATCAGATCTTTGACATATACAGTCTAAATCTGTAATACTGAAATATGGGCTGTGTTGCAGACCAAAGATGTGTTCATGTAGAAATACCAGTGCTAACTTTAAAATAGGTATCTCAGGCGTGAAAACAGTCTAATTGTCACAATATGGAAACAAATCTCCAGGGAAGAAAATCTGAGTTGAAATCTACAGTGCTGTAGCTTCACTGCTTTGAGTATTCCCACTAAATTAAAAAAAAAATATCAAACTGATTTGGCCGCTACATGCACAAATAAATACAAAATGAACAGATCCAAAAACAAAACATAACAAAAAAAATTTAAAAAACCTGAAATCTAAAGAAATATTTTCAAGAAAGCTGAAAAAAGACATGAGAGACCTATCAGAGCTAGGTATTATTGGGCATTATTAGACACAGAACAATAATAAGCTCTGCTTAGGGACTCTAGCTGTAATTAAGGAAAAAATAAATTGCTATGAGGAGGCTATATTTTCTGTTCACAAATGATAAATTTAGCTCTTGATAAATGATAAATGATAGCTCTTTAGCTATCCCTACATCAGAAGAAACAGTAGAAGTCCAAGGAAATAATAATAATTAAAAAAAAAAAGGAATGTAGATGATCAAAGACTGAAAAGCCTAGGTATATGTAGTCCAGAAAAATATATAAATTGTAAGGAAATGTAATAATCCACAGTATGTAAAAAGTAAAATGTAATGTCTCTTGTGACTATGCTAAAAAAAGTGACTAAAACTGAAAGGATCTAAATGGTTTAAAGAGGGAGGAGTAAATCTGAAAAGCAAATAAACAATAAAATCAKGAGAACTTTGATAGTTTTTAAAGGAACTCACTGTTAAGAGGTATCCTTGAAGCCAGTAACTTAAGGAGGGTTAATGCCTTATGATAGACTGGTAATATTTTAAAAAATATTTAGAGCCTATTATTAGGCTCTAGCACATGTTTATTATTAATTGTTAGAGTTAGAAGGTAAGGTAATTTGCCATAGGGCTTTTTCACCTTTCTTTGAGATACAATAGAAAAAGAAGTTGAAATCTGACAGACCAGGAAATAAATCTAACATGGTAATTTCTTTACCCTTAATACACAAACAAAAATGTAATAAAAATATTCTCAAAAAATCACTGTGCAATTTACATTAAGATAATGCCATTCCAAAACCAAATTAGAGAAGGCAGCTGCACATACGCGTAGAATTTCCTTCTAAGGAAAGCTCCAAGGGCAGGGGATAAATTAACTCAGAAGTTTCTTCTGGTTGTGCATATTTTACTAATTAAAAGATCTTTGCATACTGCATTTTCACAGCCAATCTGCTAACATTTCTTTTTCTTTTGATATTTCTTTTTTTTCCTTCTGCATCTGACACCACAGCTAATCATCAGAAGAAAACTTCTGTCTATATCTGACAGTCCTGTGGGCTGATCATCTCTTGTGCAGCTTATTCTAAAATCCTCTCCCTATTATTTCATTCTAACATTTTATCCTTTTTAACCAGAGAACCAACAAACAAAAAACCAAACTTGAACGAAATTTAGAGTCCAAACGTGGACCCTACGTTCCTCCTTTGCCATAACTACACAAATGACTCGTTTTCCTAAGTCTTATTACCTTGTACAAAAAAAGTATCAAAATTATTAGAGAGCTTCTGTTATTGTGCTGAAATTCTCATTTCAAATTTAAAATGAAATTAAATACAAAGCAATTATTTAGAAATGCATTTTTTCATATCAACTAAAATTAAATGGCAAATATCTGAAGTAATGACAATGAAGAACTATGGTAGCTTTAAAAATGCTGTTTCCATAGAAAATCTGCATGAAAATCCAATACAAATTCTGATTAAAAYCTAACCAACCTAAACACTGTAGACTATCTAGATTCCAATTAAATGTGACAAATGAATACTTGACAGGTTTCAATTCCAATTCTATTTATGTCAGAATGATCCATTAATCCTGCAGATTACATTACCAGAACTTGAACAATACAACTGTACTTAAATATCTAAACTACAAGTGGACTTAAAAATCAGATCACAGAAAAAAACTCTCACTCAAATATTAAATGTTACATATATGAAAGAACAAAGGTACATTCCATCGTGATCTGTCATTATTTATAGATTAATGTTAGCAAAAATTTCTAGAGGCGGATGACAAGTCACTTTTGAAATCTTATTTTAAAAATGTGACAGCATAATCCAAAAGTCTGTAGAGTATAATTTTCATCACAATGTCACCCACCTTTCAAAGGTCTCAGTTTAAGATTTCATAAAGGAGAAGGAATTCTTGATTACCATATACGAGTCATGACACTTTTTTTTAATTATATTTTTGTTTTCACTCACTTATTCATCAAATAATACATTTTTCCAGCTCTTTATACTTACTCCATGTATAATTATATGTGTATTGTTTTGAAGGCAAATTCATCATAAATGCATGTCATTCAAAAAATCAAAGCAATGACTGAAATACATCAATTAATAGAATGCAATGTTGCTTCTTGCATCAACTCAAAAGCTTAAATAAACTAGTTTTGATACCTTATAGGAAATGAATTYGTATGGCTCTTCACTTCCAATTACTTCAGAAAGTGTGGTTATTTCATTGGGTACAGAATTTATCAAAAGATATATTAAATAGTTGCTCTACAGTTTTTCTGAGATGGTTCATATGTACTCTATTTTAATGTACTTTCTGAACTTGGAAATTAATCTCTCTACTACGCTGCTATATGTCTAGGGGAATGAACAAATTGTTTAGCTTCATTTTCATTTAGCTTCAATTTCTTAACTAGAAAAATCTCACTACAAAGTAAATAATAAAATAATCATTCCAATTTAGGATTAATCTTCACAAATTTTTTTTATGTTAGCAACATTACTCTCTCCTCTATCATCCACTCATGTTAAAAAGAATATTAAAAAAAAAGTATTCATACAAATATCTGAGTATAAAGTGTATACACACTTATACACATATTTTACCTATATCTTATTTTTAGACAGGTAAAGCCATTTTCTTTTTTGATCAATTCATATGCACAATTTGAAACAGTCATTTGGTTTTAGGACAGAAATTATAAGTGAATGCAGACTTCTATAACTTTCTTCAGTCAAATATACTGCATTTTGGCATTATCTTGTCATGGAAAATAATATATTTTATTGAGTCAACATGTCTATTTCAGAAAAGAGAAGAAAAGAACAATCATCCACTGCTATTATCTCTGAAAAAAAAAAGGCCAAACTTGGCTATGTACTTAGCCAAACTAGTTCATTTATTCTATACCAGAATCCAGTGTTCTATACTCTTTTCTTACATATACCCCCTATTCCCATTAGAGTAACAAACCCATTATTTCTTTGTTTATCAAAAAACAAATGTACATTTTGACATACAATAATCTATTTTATTATTTTGGAGCAAATCCAAAGATAACAAAGTCAATTACTGACTTCATCAGACTTCAGATGAAGACCAATAAACAGTAAATAATTCCGGGTTCATGAAATATATTGCAAAATGAAAAGATATTTAAACTTTCTCAGTAATTTTAGGAAAAGAAACTAAAAATTAAGATTTAAATTACCACAATTTTGTAATTGCTGAGGAATCACTCATAAAATGCACAAGGATACAGTTTGTCCCTTCTATATATATGGATTTGAATTTAAAAGAGATATCATAAAAGTATTGTGCCTAACAAAATGCGAGAAAAAAAAAAGGAAAGTAATGTTACATTTCTCTAAATAAAGTATTGAATTGACACTCAGTGTTACTTTGAAAACATCTGTATAACATTTTGAGGAGAAAGAAAATTCTCTAGTATGTGTTTTTTAAATCCTACTTTCTTTTTACTAATGCTGTATATATTACTTTCTGGGAAATTCCCTAAATATTAGCTGAACAAAAAAAAACTGAAGAAAAAGAAAATACATGTCCATTATGGTCCTTTATCTAAAAAGAGAACTAYGAAATTTAATTAAATTACCATTTTCCCAGCCCTCTCCTGGAATTTGCTTTTTTCAAGGTTTTAATTGCTTCTGCAGTATAGTTTTAAAATCATGTAACGAAAAGAAAGTGCTAGTTTTAATAGGAATGTTATGTTCCATTATTTGGTATATCCTGATTTTAACAGATTTAAAATAAAATAATTACAATTTAAACTATTTAAGGTATTTATTTATTTATTTTGGCCTGGCCTTTCCAAAAGTCTACTTAGTATCACTTGCTAGTGTGATTATGTGTGTGAATGTCGTGTTTGCCCCTACCATTTTCCATATGCTCTGCCTCACCAACACTGCCATCCGGCGTAGTCCTTTCGTAGTTGTCCTCTGGGAGTGGAAGGGCACCCAGTCTTGGCCCTGATGAACTCTTACTGCTTGGTGTTTCTGACTCCTCCAGACCGCTGTCATAGCAACTCTGCAATGACCCTTGATGCGGGTCCTGAGGCTGACTCACAACAGAAAACGTCACTCTACGAAATGGCTGCAAGAGAAAAGATTCTGAATGTCACTGAGAAGTTCCGTCTTTGAACAACTGATTCTCAAAACATGACTTAAGCAAACTAGTATCTTAACATTTACTGATTAAACAATTTTGTCTAAATTAAAACAAACAATAAGAACAGTCCTTAAAAGGCTTCTGCAGGGGTAGTCTATGGATTTTGGGTGAGCAATGCAGGCTACTTCACACAGTTTTGCATAGTCTCCTTTCAGATAACTGCATCAGCTAATAAATATTTATATATARTATATATATTCATAAATATAGTTTCTCTTTTGCTCAGTAGTAATAATCTGAATGGAGTTTATACCAGACTGCATAAAGGTACTTGACAATGTGTGCCTGGGTATGTTTCAGACTGTGTGGGTGGGCATAAATGCTCACCTGTAAACTATATTGTGGCTGTTAACAACATAGCAACACACCCATAAGCTTTTTCAGAAATCAGTTCCTGTGGTTTGGAAGCTCGTTGACATAAGAAGGGAGAGGTAAAAAAAGAGGTGTTCAGTCTCTTAGCTCTTTTGCCATAAAATTCAGTGCCTGGGGAYAGGGTGTGTTGCCAGCTGACTTAATAAAACCTTTAAAGTCTTGCAAGCACAGCTGACAGCACATATTTCCACTGGGACTGTACACATAGATTGTTACAGATTTGTATTCATTCAAAATGACAGATATTACTGTTGCTTCTAAGAGTTTACATATTGAACTCTGACATCCGTGTGTATTTCAGGAAGTGGGAGACTTCTATCCCTACATTTCAAAGGACWTTGGAGGCAGGCTACAATATTCAGTAAAAAACTAAGGGATTCTCCTATGATTTAACTACCCCCGAGTGAAATAATTTACTGTTAAAAAWTTGTCTTTTCTTTATTTGGCTCTGACCAAGCTCTGCAACACTAGAAAACCACAGAAAAGTATTTGAAGTTCTAATCAAGAATCTACTTTACTGGGTAGACCTGTGTGTTCAAAGAGATGTATACAGCTGTGTGTRTATATATATACATATATATATATGTGCGTGTGTGTATGTATTTTCTCCAGAAAGCACCTTCTAACATATATAGCAATAGATTAATTTTATAAGACACTATGCAGACTTTGCTTGTTTAAAATGTGAGGTCTGAGTGCACTGCCCACCTTTAGATTCAGATGTGTTTCAAGCCCCGTGTTGCATGTGACATCAATATGCATCACCCTACACTAGCATCTCTGGTAACTAAAGAGTGGAACCGTGTACACAAGACAGCAGGGAGGAAACTCACACTTTAAACTACAAATTTACACAAGTCCTGAACAGTGGATGTTATTAGTCATAGGATCAGAAAGTGRAGTTTTGGTGAAAATATTTTTTTAAAATATAAGGCTTCCTGCCTGAACTAAATCAGAATATTATAAATTTCAATATTGCTATTAATATGAGAAAGTTCTAARCTAAGTCACGGTATTCTYATGGTAAGCCTCTGAACTTTTAAGYTTTGCTCTTTTAGGTACAAAGTGCTTCTGTACAATTTAAAGCTATGTTATACCGTATCTCATTCAAGAAGAACAGAAGAATAAAATGAAAGAATGGAGAGTACAAATAATGCCTTCCCACATTAAAAATAGTTTGCATATGCTGCCTTTATTACCGAAGCAAATAATAAGAAGTATATAGGGGGTATAGAGTTAAAACGTATAGATGTTAAAACYTAAGTCCACAGAGCACAATTTGAATATTTTTCCCCTCAGCAACACCATTTCCTTTCAGGGCTATTCAGAAGGGTGTCGCTGGTTGAACTCCATGACTATTCTAAACTTTTTCCGATTGGTTTTAAACTATGAAAGGTAGAGAAAGTACTTTTGCAGTAGTTTTTCTTGCAAAATATCTGTGCCATTTGTAYTTTATTTTCACATTTCAGTAAAAGCTTAAGTACTGTATTATTATTATGATTTACACATACATTCATTCCCTCAGGAAAAACTAAATGAATGTGAAAAAAAAGGTAAAATGACTTAATCTAAGATTATCTATAATTTCAGAGGTGAGTAACCAGTATTCTTTTGTACTTTTTTTTTCTTTTAATTATGGAAACAGTAATTTCCCCTCAGCATTTTCTTCTTACAATCGAACTTTGAAGTACATAGAAAGATACCAAAATAAAGATAAAATTTCCATCTCATAAACAGGTTCTGTTGTTTCCTTCTAATATGACTATTTTCAGATCACTTAAGAATACTTGCAAGTACAAGGCAAGGGCTTGTTTGTCCAGTAAAATTCATTACTTCCATTACACTGAATGAACTAACATTTCCATTTTTCCATGCCAGGACTATTTCCACTGTCCCGACATTGATGTTATATTATTTTCTTCATAGCACTACCATGTCAAGTGACTAGCTCCCACATGTGACAACGTTAAAGATGAAATATGCTTATATAGGAAACACAGATGCACTATTTACTAAGTATGCCCAAGTGGCTAGCACAATTTCAGATTGCACATCTATATTCAGAGAACAGCTCAAGGAATTATGTAAAGATAGAGGGAAAGGATTATTCTTCATTCATCCTTAATTCATTTCTGCAATGCCTAGATGGATCCTAAGATCAAGTTTTGAGGTAAAACCTTAAAATAGTTTCATGCCTTACAATTCACACTTTGCAAGTCTGGTTTTAGTGAACTRTACTTCCTATACTGAAGTTGAGTTATTCTGTCAAAGGAAAGTAATTCATTGTTTAAAATACTTCTAAGTTCTACTTACTCTTAGTTATTGGGTAAGACTGATATTCAAACTGAACAGAAAAATAAGGAGTAGATGATCACTATTTGCCTATWCACTAATGATCATAGGATCACAGGGTAGCTAAAGATTCAAATGGACACGAGATTTCTAGTCCAATCTCCTGGGCAAAGCTTTGTGATTACAGCAGGTTCCTCAAGGCTTAGATCCAGTCAGGCCATGAGAATCTCCAAGGATGGAACAAAACTTTCTGGCCAGCCTGTTCCACGGCCTGACTGCCCTCATGGGAAAAGGCATCTCCTTTTATTCTACCTCCATCTCTTTTGTTCCAGTGCATGCCCCTGATCCTCCTACCATGCACCACTGTGAAAAGTAAGGCTCTGTCTTCTTGATGTCCCRCCATAGGTAGTCCCTAAAGCAGCCTCTTTACCAGATTCAACAAATCCAGGACGCTCAGCTGCTCCGCATGGAACAAGCACCTCTGACCATTTTGGGGGCCCTCCAGTGTGACATTGCCTTTCTTGTGTCAGGGAACACAAACCTAGTACTAGTATTCGTGTTTTACTTAGACCTCCTGAACAGCACGGAGGTCTCAAATAAGAAATTAGCTGCAAGAAATACTGTTACAAGTCCAAAAAGATACAAATTCAGGAAGTGATTCTCAGAATTTTGCACAGACTACTATGATTTCCTCTTACCAAACATTCATTTTTAAAAACTCCACTTAAAAGTCCCTGCATATCTGAAAAACAAAGGATAACCTGATAAGTCTCAGACAGTCATCAATCCATGGATCCCAGTTTTGCAATCTTCACTAGAAAGATAGATCTTTGGGTATAATTAACCTGTAAATAGTTAAAGTAATGACCTCTAATYCAGGGCTAGGCTTAACGCAACCTATCGTTAAAATACAAAGATCCTGTTCCTTCTTCAGTTCCTGGAAAACTGTATTTTCAGGTCTAACCATGGATAACTGGAGAGTATGATACTTGGGAGAATTCAACAGTAGGGTGCAAAGCCTGTAGTTCATGATCATCACACTCCTCCCATTGGTCCTTATTACAAAGTATGCTAAATCATCTTGGAACAACCTTTTTGAAATTTCTCGTTAGGATTTAATCTGAAGAGATAAATATTACCACCCACTCCCCAAGTACTGCTTATAGGTTTTTAAGATTTTATTCCATAGGGTGATGAATCAATGATGCGACCTACTTCCTAGATATAATCACCTGCCTAGGGTCTTCCTGTGAAAAAGACACATTTTATCAGGAACAGATTGCCTCATTTGGAGTTATTAGTAGAATCAGAGCAATGCAACCTAAACTAGGATTTGGAAGAAATCACCAAGGACTTCAAAACTTTCTGGCCCCCTTCACACTTGTTTTTTAGGAAACTTGTTACAAATAGATCACAAGTAGACAGTACCTGGCTATGACATCTGCAATTACTATAAAGAAAAAAGTGATTGTATTTGAGTAACATGGACTGTGAACCCTCTAGTTCCCTTTCCCATATTCTTTTCAGGAATTAGATCCTCATTAGACAGAGTATAGAGAAGAAAAGTGGAATATCTTATGGATGTCTGAAAATCCCTTGGAATTTTACTATCTGCTCTAAACTAAAATAAATTTGATAAACCTTTAGTAAGTTGTAAATTAGTTTTAAAACAGATTCAGGTATTCATCTTCTTGTTTTTCTCAACTGCTAGTCTTGGTCAGAATTATCTGACACAATGTTCAGTTCAGGAGGGACAATTTAGCCCATTCTACAGAATATAAATGAATAAAATGACAGCAAAATCCTATCCCAAAGAATGATGTGCATGTTAATTTTTATTCTGCAACATTTATTACACTTCTATTGCTGGTACAGATACCAGAATTTGAACTATATATTGCATTACTTCTGAAAACCAGATCTTCTCAGTCAAGTGTATGGTAAATTTTGAATGATCATCCTCCTGGAATAACATCACAGGCTGTGCTTTGCTGATAAAAAGAAATAGACCTCGATGATAATATATGTTTGCTATCAACATAGTTAAGAAATGCAGTTGATAAATTTAATGGATTTTAAAAATARACAATTTTGAATACCCATACTGTGGTTTACCATCTCCTGTCTGGCAAGGAGAAGCAACATGCAAAACCCTATATCCTTTAGATTGTATAACSTAGTTAGCATAAAAATAATTGCAATAGACCTATCAGTTAAAAAAGATTTTTTTTATATATTCTTTGAAAATTGAGACTGGAGTTTAATAACAGTACCTGTTTTCTACACTCCTAAAAACTATGACTTAGAGATAATGATGATGAAAAAAAATATATAAGATTATTATAAAATGCCACTAAAAAGAAAGGCAATGATCTGTAATGTATATATAACTCATAGCAATATTTTAATTATTAACAACACAAATATTTAAATATTAAATATTCCAAAACTARATTTAATTCTTATCAAGAAACAGTTACAAGCACTGAAACATTGATGCATAATAAATGCCATTTGTAGATCAGTTGCTATGAATAAAAAAAAWATGTAGATAAGAACTTTTTTTTTCTACATAGCCTAATCTTCATTTAGATCCTAGTCTGCACAGTATTTGAGGTTTTAAAGAAAAATTGCATATAAATGAGAGACACTGGAGGGAGATGGATAGCAGGACTAAGATTTCAGAAAGGTTAGAAGTAAAATGTTGGTTTTCTTAAACATTTGATGCAATGTCAAGCACGAAGATGTGAACYGCCCCCCTTTAAGAGGACGAAGCAGACTCCCTCCTCAGTTTTGTGTTTACTTCAGTAATACTCACATAAGAGATCTGCAGGTTCTGGCAAAATCTGGCACACACCCGCATGGGAAGAGGAGAGGGTTATGTTTAGCTGTAGCCATTTTCAGTGCACAGCACTAATGCTGCTCCATCTGCTAGCACTGTGAATCAACAGAGTACAGTTGCTTTTACCCAGATAAACCTACTAGCAGCTCATCTCTTTCCGAGCAAAAGAGCAATCCTATATCTTTACTAGTCTCATGGCAGTCCTTAGCAGGTCTAGCCCTTCCTAGGTCCACAGCAAAGGCCATGCTAGAGAAATGTAATAGGTCTGATAATTCCTTCCTTCCGTAAGTGGATATCCCATGTTCTTCTGTGGAATCATTCCCCATTGTATTTGATTATGGACATGAGCAGATTATGCAGCAAGAATACCCTTGCATTCTAATCCCAAAGGAAAATCATTGTTTCTTCCTGTTTTCAACTGCATTTCATGAACCAGATATTTTAATTTCCCTCACCAGTAGGAAAAAAAAATTTCACTGCAGTGCCAAAGATAAGTATATCTTWGAATCTGTATTCATTAAGCCATATTAACTTATTCTGTGGCACAGTGCTTATCTCAGCCTGCATTTGCTAACTCTTCTGTATCTAAGCAAGAAATAGATGGAAATGGATAGACCAGATGAAAAACAATATATTCACAGAGTAGCATGAATCAACAAATTAACACTTTTTCTCTACCCTGAGACAGATTTTCCTTCCATTTTCCATAATTTCCAGTTTTCCCTTGTATTTCCAGATACAGCACATCATTTGTGGATGATATTGTTCCCTGGTTTCTGCACAAGAATTGCTATCAACTTTGTAAATACTGTTTGCTCAAATATGGTTCACTGCAGTTATGACGGTGGGGTAGGAGAATGAATCTTAACTCTCTGCTTAATTGAGAGTTAGGGTTGCAATCACCATCCCTTTTTCASCTAGTTACTGCACTACTGATTCTGGATATAGAACAGTTGAACTAAAATGCAACAGGGAAGCACTCGCAATTTTKTCTCTTTAATTACTTGGCACTTAAATAAAAAATAGTATGATTCTATTAATCCTTCCTGCTGTCACAACACCTACACCTCAACAGCATCAGGATTTAGAAAATATTTTAAACAACTATACAATGCAAATCAAGGAGCAACATAATATGTTGAAATAAGAAAAAAAAAAGAAGGGAAAAAAAAAAGCACCAAATATGAGCACCATGATAAAACAAGCTAGACTATTTAAAATATTTCTATTACTTTTTTTCATCTTTTGCTTGTACATTATGCCAAATCCTAAAAGATCAGCAAATAAAGCCCTTTTTTTCTCTGACTCTCAAATCAGAATACTTCATGCTTTGAGGGCACTGGATGTTTTGGGCTATTCACCAGAATTTAAGCAGGCAAAAGAAACAATTTTCACAGAATCACAGAGACATCTGGAGATCTTCTAATCCAAAGCCCCTACTCCAAGTAGATACCTGCAGGCATAGGAGACTGATGTGGGTCAGGCCCAGACATGTTTTGAGTATCTCCAGGAACGGGAACTCTACATCTCTGTCTAATATCAATATTTTTCTTACAGAATTTTCTATATTTCAATTTGTGCCCAAGCAGAAAAAGCAGAGGTGATGAGTCAAAACTAAGTAATATTACAATTCCTGTTAACTTCAGAGAGTCAATCAATGTCAAATTGCTTGTAAGACTAAAATAATGACTCTGAGATATGTATAGGGTAGATCTGAAAAATAGGCAGAAGAGTTACATCAGTTCATCACATAAATTCAAAGTGTTTCTTTAAGCATTTGAATTTTGATAAAACAGGTCATTATCCTTTTCTTTCTATTCATTCTTAATTGCTAGAAGCTTGTTGAAAGAAAACAAAATATTAATGAACAATTACTATTCTGCACGAATAGATTCAACCCACACAGTTCTTTTCCCCCATTCAAATCACACATTTCTACTGTTCTAAGCTCCTATCATTGTACTTAACATAAAATTGCAGGAAATTAAATTAAACAAGCATTATTTTTCAATGAGAAAATTGAAACACCTGAGACAAGTGTTACAACAGGAAGAGAAAATAAGAGAAACATGCTGAAAAGAATAACCACCCCTTTCCTTTTAACAATTGAAAATTTCAAACAGGAATTGAATAAAATCAAAAATATTATGATACAACAGCACCATACCATGTATCTCCTGTGACAAACAGAGATTGGCTCAAATATCAGATAAGAATTCTACTTCATTATTACTTCCTTTTATTCTACTTTATTATTACTTCYTTTCTATTGCCAGTATTTTTACAAATTTGTGTTGTAACTGCAGGTAGGCCCCTGGTCATGAACCAGAAACTTATTTTGTTTGTTCTATATAAATATTAAATAGAAATCTACTAACAGATACTTGCCTCAGCCTAAGGCTAWATTTTAAATTCAATATAAAGGAAATATTTCATAATATAATTTACATTATGGGCATCCTTATTTTAACATTCAAATGTACATTTTTCTTGTTAAGTTCAGGGCTTTTYTCAACTATTCTGTCTTCCTTGTCATCTGCATTCAACTTTCTGAATCGTAACAGTGATTTCTAACCTTTTTCATTCACAGAGTTCTGCCCCTTAGTTAGTATCATAATACCACTCTTCTTTGTTACAAGTGTACAAACAAAAGATGGACCCATTATTTCCATGAATATCAGCACAGAAAACACAATAATATGAAAAGCATCTCTTTCACAAAGATATATTACTCCTCTATGACAGAATGTTCACAGCAAAATGTAACACACATTCATTCAGAAAAATTAAACAAGGCTGATTGAAAGATAATCATAAAGAAACCAAAAGTAAATGAGAAACTGTGTCAGAGTCTGTTGTACTCTTTTCTCTGCGTACAAAGATATATTTATTGTCAAATTATTACTTCAATATCTCATTGTTTGAGAATTATAAGAATGAAGTGTATATGATTCTGAAGTGTTCTCTTATTCTTCTGTTACAATAAAGAAATGGAAGAATAACCACTGTGTCTTCCCAAAAAAAAATTTATTGACAAATAAGATTTTTATCACATTTCCTCTCTTTTCTGGAAAAAAAAAAAAAAAAAAAAGTCTGAAGTCTTTTGATGTAGATAAAGCACTACTTCAGTGAATCAACTGGTTTGTCCCTAAACACTTTTTGCATTAGATTCTGGTACAATTCTTCAATTCTTTTTAGTAATTTTTATTGAAAAATTCTGAATGCTTTTTTGCCTGACAGAAATGTAATGCTAAGGTGCTGAAACAGCATTCACTCTGCTAAATGTCATTCCAGTATCTTATGCTACTATTTTCATCTTCACAACAACTAATATTTACTTCACTTCTGAAATTTCCTTGAACTATATTCTTTTTATTTTCTTGAGATATTTGGAAAAGGCAGCTTTCTTTCTTTTTTTTTTTTTTTTTTTTTTCATTTTTTATTATTATTTTTTATTTTATTACTCTTCTTCGGTCCACAATTTTCTGCCCACAACCGGTTGAGGGACGTCTGTTCACATAAGTAGGTAGGTTTCTTACTTACTCCCATTCCTCCAAAATTAATAGAAATACTCATTTTTATCCTGTCTTTTTGCTACCTTGTTTCAGGGCTTCATTATTGATTGTGGCTTTTCTTAAAAACCGGTCCCATTGCTAATTAATGAAACAATACCAAATTCTTTCCAAGTAGTTCAACAGTTCTACTATACTTCTTTTTACTTTACTATTTCCACTGAAAAGAGAGCTCAAAGAAAATTTGGTTGTTTAGATAAATAAATGAGATAACTGTGGAAGACTCCACTCATTAACTGGTGAGCTATATACTACAGTGAGTAATATGTGGACATTCATGATATCCATGCAGTAGTAAGCATTTTCTGTGGTTTGGAATAATTTTCCTGTTTTCAGACAACATTTTACCAGTTCAGACTCCTGGATACTTGGGTGTAGTTCCTCACCACTATTATTTTTGCAAAGTCAAAGTAATTTTGCAAAGAGTATTCTAAGAATCAAGCTATGATTAGTCTATTTTTTTTTTTCAATCTAAATTCTAGAAAGAATGTGCAATTCAGTTAGCCTTTAACCTAATAATCAGGCACTAAAGTGCCTGGAGTATAAGTTTAAATGCCTGCTTCCAAAAACATTCACACAAAACTGCCCTCAGAAAAAGGAAGAGAGAAGCAACACTGTCCACATACATTTTAATAGGCTACAGATAATGATCCTTTTGTTGTCTGTAGTCCAAGTGGGTCAAAGATTGATATGATTAACACAGTGAACCTATTTAAAAATTTCTGACAAAWACCATCTGAGGCTCTGGCACACTATTCTATTTTATATGTGTTTAAAAAAATGTTGTAGAATTATAGAATAGTGACCGTAGTCAGTATAAACTGTCATATTCTATATAGTATTTGAGGTGAGTAATATAAAACACACAGAGTCTAACAAGTCACCTCAGCACCCACTGTTTCACCATGCAGATCCTTTCCTTTTGTGCCTTGCTAATGCACACATAGCCATTTAAAAATTGCTTTCTCTATATTTTGTCTCCTTGCACCAATGCAGACTTGCATCTRCCAAGGCATCTAACTATGGGAATTCTTTTTCCCCCTGCAGAATGCCACTAGACTTATAGGTCCAAGTACACACGAACCTTTCAAGTTCTAATATTAACAAAGCACAGATGCTTTTCGGAACATAACTTCTCCTAAGTAATGAACAATATAACTGTTGCTCAGATTGGATGAAACATTTTGAATACTTTGCTATTAGACCACAATGTTCTATATAGGTTTCATTAGATAAACTGGGAAAAAATAACCGTCAATAAAGATCTGAATTATTAATATATATATTGCATTAAAGTGGGTCTCTTTGGTTCTTAAGTCTCACCTTTTGATTGACTTTAACTGCTGATAGTATTGAAAAGTTTAATTATTAATATTACTGAGAATGCTTTCTTTTTAGTGTCTGTTCACAAGAAGACACTCTGATCCAACATGAACAGTGGGATTCATAGCATCTATGGATCAGATTCTCTATGCCTGTGAGAAAGAAACCAGGCACTTCACATCTGAAGGAACAGATACATAGCAAAAGACATGAAGATAAATAAGTAAACAAAAGATAAATAAAAGGTAAATAGGAGATTAGGAGTAAAGCTTTCTGTTCACTGTTCCAAACTGTATCAATGACTACATATTTCCTCTTCTTGGCCAAAAGGAGGTAGATATCTAAATTATTTATGTATTATGTAGTCCTCAATATTTTGATATACTTCACTTGCCCAGGTTGTGCAAAATAATCTCTAAGCTTAAATCTATGAAATTTTAAAGTCAATGATTTTAAATTCTTAACTTAAAGGTTGACTAACTTGAGTGTCTAAATTCATCAATTTAAAACTTAGGCGTAAGGTCTAACAGCAAGGTACAGCAAGGTTTCTGTACAAGCAGTGGAACRACAGAACTATGGAAATTTATTCCACTTAGAAAGATATTTTAACACAACAGAAATATTCTTATTGGAATATTACGGAGTTTAGGATTAGCTACATAACTTTTAGTTGACTAAAGTTAGATGAAACAAATGCTATTCTTGGTGATAACTGTAGCTATGAAAGCTATAAAAATAAAAAAGAAATGGACATAGAAAAGAATGGACATAGAAATACAATTTGTTCCGTTATTTCATTTTAATCAGGGTTGCACGCACTTTCATCATGACAAGTAAACTGTTGGTAGAAAATGATAGAAAGGCAGTTACAAGCAAAATAATTAATGTCGTCCATTCCGAGAACATCATCTCCAAACTCATTAGACAGCCACCCTACATAACTAAAATACATACTAGATTTTTTTTTTCTTCACATTTCATGGTGAATATACATTCTATTCCACTGTGGAAAAATATTTTAAGTTTGTTGGTTTGCATAGTAATACAGAATTTGATAGGTAGTTTAAAATGCAAATAAAATGTGATACTTAGCTAAAAGTAACAACTGCAAGAATGTTCCAATTCCATAAGCAAGAATATATTTTTCAAAAGAATATAAATTAGAAAGCTATTCTTCTGTTGATATTAGTGCTTATTTCCTATTACGGCATCTGCAAAGCTATGCCTGATCTTTTAGGTTAAAAGTCACATTGTAATTGCCAGTGATGTCACTTTGAAGTGAATTACTTAAGTGTGAGAGCTGTTGAAATGTGAAACTATTACTTTACACTTGGCTTGAAATGTCAGTAATTATTTGAGAATACAGCTAATATATAAAAATGTCTTGAGTATACAGCCTCATAAGAATTGCTGAAATATCTTTCTGTGGAATCAATTGAAATCCTCCATCTGCTATAGAATTATCAGATAAAAGAATAGCAACACATTTTTTTTTTCCAAGAAGCCAGTGGTGGAATTTCATGAAAGCACATTTTAACTCATTTTCTAATAAAAATAATTCTCTCATATGTTTGCCCATACGCACGCCAGCCAAACGATAACAAAAACATAGGGCGCTATTTAGAAAGACTATCAGATTGCCTGGAACAGTGGAGACTCTGCTGAATTATTGGATATACATACTTTTGTTATCTAAGAAATAGGTTTCCACATGTACAATTTCATTTTCACATTGCAAATCAAAATCACTTTTAACTGTCACCTCAAAATTGGATCCAAAAATGAGACACCATTGAAAGAAAACTTTTAGGWCTCAACATACACTTTAAAAAATATTAAAGAAGTTGTGCATATTAAGAAAAATCAAATTGCTATACATAAAACTCTGCAAAGAATAAACAGAAATTTACAGAAATACAGGCATTTTTGATCACAAAACCATAATCAATAATTTGTGAATACAGTGTCAGAGACCTGAGMACATTTTAAAATAAATTATTAAGCCTGAGGTTCATGTTCAGTTGTCTCAGAGCTCAGGTGGGAAAATTTCAAGGTCTTAGAAAGCAGCTTTACCGCCCTGCAGAAAAGTATGCCTTGAATGATAGAGCATTCAAGGTATTCAGCATTGTTTTCACAGACAACCAAACTCATCTTTATTACATACTGCCTCAAATACTCATTGAAGAATTGTTCAGTGTTATTACTGCAATGCAACACATTCACTGCYATGTTTGTCATCAGTTCCAAAGAATTTTCAAATAATAAGATTAAAAAAGAAGTGCCAAAGTGAAGCAAATCTTAAGAGGCCTTATATAAACAAGGGTTTTTTGCCAAATTACCTTTCTTTTTCTACAGTATTGAAGAAATATAGTCACAGAGGTCATATTTGTTGATTCAAATTGATGTACTCCTGTGTTCACCCCGCTTTAGGCATCTGTTTTTGCCTTGTTTATACCAAGATGCTTTGCTTTTTCCTAACAAGGCTACATAATGGGCAACACTATTGCCATGGCCCCAGTCTCGTTCCCTCGTTGGATGAGGCACTACACATTTCTGACATCCAGCTGGCATTGGCAAGAAGTCTTTCTGGTCAGTGCCCTCTAAAAATAAAGTATCAATCTCACCAACAGTAGCCCCATATTACGAAGTCCAGAACTAAACATAGCTCTCCCATTTGGCTGCTTTCATTGCTACCACTATGGCATGTGGCCAACAAAATTATTTAGCACTGTATCAATTTTATGTCTGCTACTTTCAAAACACAAATATTTAYATTTGACGTTTGTCCAAATTCTTCTAGAAAAGTGGTATAAAAACATGTTTCTTTTTTTCAGTTCAGGACAAACAAAGCAGAAAGTCTGGACAGATATAAGGGAAGGAAGTTTTAAGCAGAACTTCCTTTCAAAAATACTTCAAGACCTCAAAGTGGAAAAGGAATTCAGTACTTGCAATACCTTAGAGCAGATCAGAATAAACTGTCTAGAATTTATTTCACCCTGATACCTTCATCTTAAGTGACACAGCTTTCTTGGGTTGTTCCATGATTGCACATTATTAGACCAAAACCCATGTAAACCTATGGTTTGTGTATAATTTATTATATAACTTTTACCCAGAACTGTGAATGGCACCAAGTTTAGAGGTAGTTAGGTAACTGATTGAATTTTTATTTCATAGCATTGAAAAGGCTGAAATGATACCTATTTAAAGCATTATCTAAAAGGTAGATGAATAACTTTTTAATTTTAAAATAAGCAAAAGGTGTTCAAGTAATTACATCCCATCACTTTTCAAAAAGAAAGAAGAAAATTGGAATARAATAAAAAAATACATTGGAAGATCTGTATTTAATTCCTGGCTCAGAGCAAATTTATTAATTTTTGCTTTGGGGATGTCTTTTGACAGTTTGCAGATTCAAAAATGGGTAACTGCCTTTTAACTTTCTGTAGAGGTAGAGCTGAGCTTGTAAATAGACTGAGCCTGTAAGTAGACTTTGTAACTTTATGGTAGGCACTCGAGATTCCAGATGAAAAAAAAAATTGCTTAAGCCAGCACAATAGTATTTTGAATAATTAAAGTTATTTTTGTGGGCTGCAGCAAGTCTAAATATGCAGAATAGAGAAGATATTGCTGATATTTACCATTTGCTATATATCTTCTTGAGAGTTGGAAAAAGAACATATGTAAAGATCTGGCCTGCAACACTACTATAAATATGTAAATGTATCACTGGCAAAATCTTTCCAATTCTGTGTATCATTAAACCAATGATCTTTTTGTTGTTTCCACAGTATAAGTCTCTGCAAATAAATCTATTACAAACAATTAATGGGGAGRGGCAAATCCCACGACAAGACATGAAAAAGGAAACTACATCCAAAATTCCAGAATATATATTTTGAGGCTCTTATTTCAGTAGAATTTGTAATGGATATATATGCTTCCAAAGAAAGCTCAACTTCACTGATCTCCTTCCTATGAGTAAAGATATAAGCAGAACTTCTGTAGCTGCACAATTGGGCTAATACTTCAAAATGTAATTTTAAAATTGAGACTAAGTTGATTCTTTGGCAATATTCATTAATTTTAATCATCTAAATTGACTGTTTAAATTTGCAACAAGCATCTAATAATACAGCATGACTCAATGTTTTAAGATGCAAATTTAGGACAAGTGGAATTCAGAATTAGCTGAAAAACTAAAGAAGGAATTTTGAAAGAGCTTAAAAAATTCTCTTTGAGGCTTTCAAAATGAAGCATTTTGACCTTTTATTTAAACATTTACATGAATTTTAAACTGAATTGAGCAACTAAAACTATCAAAAAACTATCAAAAATCAATTRCATTTTCCCTCACAAACTTTCATTTTGGTAAGGAAAAATTATCTTCTTTCATAATGATCTCTTTTTTTCTCTTTTCTGTATTGTTTTTCTCCCTGCCCTCACAAGTGGAAATGTCCTGTTAGCCCATAAGATACCAGAACTGTCATACATCTCAGTGACCTCTGCACACAACCCACGCACAGTAGATCTAATGCACTGAAATTTTCTAGATAGAAAAGCCTTCCCTATTGAATCCTACAAAAGACAATAACTCACATAATTTTATGTAAAATATACAAATATAACTCTTTTAGGAGATTCCACAAATTTTTACATAACCCCTTAGCATGAGTATATTTATACAATAAATAATTTGTTATGAGCCCTTCATTCACATTCACTGTTTCTGGGCTTCCCATCTTTCTCTTTCTTTTATATGAAACGTCACTGTAACCCAAATGTGTTCATCTCTGGGTCAGCTGGTAGAAGAGGTTACAGAGGCCAAGATCCAGCTGGTGCCCTTCTCTCTATCAACAGATGGACATATCTGTCAGAGAGAATTTAATATTAGTTTATAGCTTAATATCAAGGACAAAAATATAAGAGGGCTGAGTTGCCTTAGCTTTTGTGCATCTTTGCTACTACACGTCTGTGTTATAAATAATACAAAAGTCAAAAGTGTAGAAAGGAAAAGGAGAGCAAGAAAAATCAGATGCCTGACTACTCATATTTCTTGCCTAGTAGTGTTTTGTTAATAACACTACTTATGAACTCTGTGTGTTTTGGATTGAARTAAATCTCTTATGAAATTTATCAAGAAATACTGAGCAATATATATAAGCATGCAAGTATACTGAAATAAAAGGCACTTAAAATGAGCAAGCTCAGGGATTTCCTGAACAAGGAAAGAACTAGGCTTGCAATAATATGGAACCTTTAGAGGAGCTCAAAGCACTTTAAAAATACAAATTATTTTAACCCAAAAGCAATATTTACAGATAAAAATAAATCACTTTAAACCACATATTCATTATGGAATAAACACAGTTGAGAAAAGATAGGTGATTTACCCAGGTATAAAGGTCCCATATTTCTCTCCAGAAAATGGAGGTTCATTAGAGCTCTTGCATATATAGGCTGCATTTAGCCAACAATTTCAGATGTTCAGTACTTAGGCTAAAGCCACTGCTGATCATAAGGTCAAATTGTTTTCCCCAGGCTCACTTTCGATTTAAGACAAAATTAGATGTCAGTTACACTACAGAGAGAATTTTCAATACAGGTAAAGCCTATGCAGTAATTATTACTATGACTTATATTTACGAGGTCACATAACATCTGAATATAGTATTTTTTATAATGAAAATAATATTGTACTCACTTAAAATTATTCTCCTTTGTCCATCTCCTTTACTCTGAACACTTACCTAAAAATTATATTCAAGGAGATAACCACTCACGACACCCTTTGCACAACATCAAAAGGGGACCAGTACAGTCCAAATGACAAAGCTCTGGTTCTGTACGAACTCATCCCAGAATTACCACTTTGTTGATAAAATCATAATTCTCACGGCATCTAGGAATTTAGCCCTTGGAAATAATAACCAAACTGTCATTTCTGATTCCAGAGTTCAGAAAGGTATTACAGGAGGGTAATCTCTAACATAACCTTTAGGATTATATTCACAATTCTTAATGAAAAATCTGTAAAATAAACTGTATTCCCAGAAAACTACAGATCATAATCCATAACAKAATCGAAAATACAAAGATGAGAAACCACTTTCTGCAGCTAAACAAGGTAAGAACCTCCTACAATAGCTCTACATTAGCTGATGCCCTAGGGTGGGTTCTTATGAATGGTCATTCATTTTAATAGTTTACATCAGATGTAAAAAGAAACAGAGATAAACCCTGGACTTTTAATTTGAAAAACAGTAATGAAAATTCTTGTCTTAATGAAAATTCAGAAGCTTTTTGCCACTACTGTTTTCTGTCAATTTTAGGCAGAAAGAAATTTAAAGAGTTCCTAAGTCAATTAACTAGTTGAGCAGATTTATCTGAGTCCATATGAATATARGATTTCTCTAATGGGCAAGTTATGAGAAAAGGTGACTTGTAAAATAAAAGCCAGCCTGAAGCCTCTAGGAATGTTCTCACAGAGCACTGAAGCAAAGACCCACCTGTTAAAGTATTTGTTCATATTTATTTCATTGTTTGGCTTGCTAATGAATCTTCACTATATTTATCAAATTCAATATATTTACACAATATGGCAAGTGACATGATAAATGGAGATACTTCAGTAAACAATTAGCTAATCCAGTATACAACAGTTATGCAATATACTTAAGAATTCCTTGATACACATAAATATTTCCAAATCTCTTTATGGAGAAGCAAGTAGAGATGATAAACATGCTGCTCAGAATATTACTGGAAGTTTGAGAACTAAGTTGCACAAAATAACAGACTCTAGTTATTATTTCATTGCTTTATGTTGATCTCAATTTTAAGTTCTTCTAAATTTGAATTGCACAATTAAACACAGATGCTAAAGAACACAGCAGGTAAAACTACTTCCAAGTTTGTTTGTTTTTTTTAAAAAAAGGAGAAAAAAGAACTGTAGTGAGGAAAAACTGGTATTATGGTCACATACTGTAATAACMCAGAGAGTCATGTTTGCTGTCAACCTCATGAAAAATTCTACAATGACATCCAAACAGAGCAGAAGGATTTGTGGCAAGTAAGCTAAGAAAATGTCCACGATCTTTCCAGGGCTTTTCATTGCAATATAGACTCRCTTAAAGTCATGTAAGCACTTTCAAACATTTTACCCACTATTTGAATTTACCTTCTGTTTAATCAATAGTAACAGAATCATGGCTAAATTCCTTTTAAATTTTTTTGTCCAAAAATTCTACTGTTCTATGTTTTAGTATAAAGCCAGCTAGGGGGTATAGCTTTTTTTTACTGTAAAAAAGCTCATGCATTTTAAAGATGTCAAGATATTTGTCAATCTTATCTTACTGAAAGATAAATTATAAGTCCCATAAATACTATCTATAAATAATACTATCCATAAATAATACTATACATAAACAATACTATCCATAAGTAATACTAGTGAGTTCTGTTTGCTATTTGTAACTAATAACACCGAGTAAGAGCACAAGATGCTATCTAAATCTTCCAGAGCAGCAGGGGTGTTCCAATTCATTTTAATTCATATGCCATAAGAGGGCATTACACTGCACTGTTATTCCTACAGCAGATTATAAATGGGCAAGTTTAGCTCTGACTGGTGGTTTTCATAGATGATGGCATCATTAGTGACAATAAATATCAAAATATATCTCTTAGAGATTCTAGATTAGGATCACTGACAGAAATTGGACACAGTGACAGGTTTCAGAAAGTGAGTCTGATATTACTCATACATGCTTAAATCTGGGGAGACTTCAYGTGATGATATAAAAAAGGCATGAGTGATTTCAAAAGCCATGCTCTAAACTGCTCTATTTGACCTCTCATATCTATCAAGAATTGTCTTCCYGACGTGTCCTGCTCTGTGCAAGCATACCCATGAAAGGATAGTTACAAGAGTTCTTATTTTTAATACTGTTCTTAGGAGTTCTGAGGAAATACAGTATCCATGCTCACAGGAATTTTAGGAATTATACAGTCACTTTCTCCAGACAGTCAATAATCTAAATTGTACACGGGGTGAAGTGGATCAGCTTCCATACAAATTACAAGGAAGAACTAATGGCTAAAGGGACTAAGTTTTTCCCTAAGCTATACTTGATAAGCACACTGTAACCAGGAGCGGATTAGACTCACAAGTGATTAAAAGATAGACTATTTCCAGGAACTGCAAAGACCCTGAATAACCACTGAAGGCTATTAGAATTGAGACCTCCTAGTACAGACCATACTTATTATTAATACAAATACAAATTACAAAATCTGTGTCTTCCTGTTCATACAAAAACAGAACAGCATTAAAAAAAGAGGTTCTGTGTGCCAAACTTCATGCTTCTCCAGCTGTTTTATGAGAGCGGGAATCACTGAGGTTTGACATACATACTTCTAGCTTTGCATCTCAATATGATTTTAAATGATGTCTAAAACATAGACCAAAAAAAAGAGGAAAAATACTCTGAGCCGCTGAGTTTGAAATTTCTGGAATACATTTGAAATACAGCAGCAAGCTCATACACTGCTTTCTCTTTCCAGATTGCTCTCCCTTAAAGCCATTGTAAATTGGAAGTAAACCCTTGGCAGCAATATGCCTTGAGTCTGCAGTAAGCAATTCTCCAACATCTGAGACAGAAATAGGAACACTCAAATTTGAAGGGAAAAAGCACAGCAACAGGTGCCTCCTGGGAGTGATGGATCTTCAGTACATGAGCAAGTGAGTGCCTCCTCACTCAGTAGGGTCTAGCAGGCTTGGTTAGTTACTAACCTTGGGTATTTCAATTCTTTGCTATCCAGAACGGATGAATGAGTATCTGTGAGTGTTCGCCAGTTGAAGACAAGCAGCACTGAGGAATATATGCATTTCCTGAAGTATTTAGTCTTAGTCCTTCATAAAAATTGCTTTACCTTCAGCACATGCAGTAATAGATGCATTTAAAAGTGTGTAATGAAAAGAATGTTCAATCACTCTTTTCCAGATTTTTTTYCCCTTTGAAAAGAGTAAGAGCAGTGGTTAAGTTACTCATTTCTCCCTACTGCAATTTTAAAGTTATTTCTGTGGGTTTTTTTGATACTCAATTCCACTTCTTACTTCATGCACGTTTTATGGTAACATTGATTTCTTGCACTATTCTGTGCAGAAATTCATATGCATATTCTTTCTCAGTGCACATGATGGTATAGCAGCATAAAAAACAGCAAAAACAAGAGAGCAGCAAGCAGCCCTGCACACAGGATGTGAAGAAAAGGAGAATAACCTGTCTCCATTAGATCTACTGGTCTTGAACCAAACCCAGAAGGCCTTTTAGAGCCCACAAAGGAGCAAAATATTTTATATAAGGTTCACTTATGGAATTCATCCATTTCTATGCTTGTCATTAAAATCATATTAAAAGGACAAATCATYAAACTAGTAGAATTAACGGAAATATTTTACAAATTGATGCCAGACATATAATAAGGCTAGAAGGCCTTCTATTCATTTCAATGCAATAATACAATTTCTCTGTAATATGTATATTGATTCAGTCGTAGTTATAGCACAGAACTGCATTCATTTACATAGCTAATTTTCATTTTGTAATAAATGTTCCATAGATAACTCTGCCAKTTTTTTTCCCACAATTAGTTAAAACACGTTGTTTGAACAAATCATGTTAGGTTGAATGCAATGCTTCAAATTTCTATTAACATTAAAATATCTATTTCACTAATATTAGCAATAAATCTTCACTAAATCTTTCACTAAAAAAATGCAAAAATCAACACATTTTTAATTTTGAGAATTACTTTGAAATCAGAAAAAACAACATGAAGAGGAAAAGAGATGTTACTCCATTGCAGAGGTGAAACATCAAAACTGATTCCATTCCTTCCTAGAATAAAGGTTTTGAAATTCAGAGTTATCACTGAAGAGAAAAAGCACTCCTTAATTCCTGTAACTGTGATGAGAATTTGCAGTTGTGGTTAAATAAACTGCTTGCTCAAAAAAAATTGCTACAGTGACAGAAATTTGTTCCTATTGACTCCTCTGAAGGGAGGAAGAGAGGAWTATCAGTATTATCTTACTCCAGTGATATCAGTTTTAGAAATGAGTGGTCTCATTACAAAAAGGGAAGCATTCTAGAATGCACTAACAGCAATTTTTGGCTATGACATTTCAGCTCACAATTATTTTGGCCAAGATTACTATTGTAGCCATACTGCAAATATTGATTATARGCCATAGGCTCTAGTTATCTAAATAATAATGACTAAATAATAATAACTTCGKTCTTTTTCTGCTTGGCACAGAATATAAAATATAAGGCAGTAAATAGGATATGTATCATCTGTAGGATCAATAGGGATAAAGCGACATGTTGAATGTACACTACTGTAATCATGGCTAGTCAGCTATTGTTATTTATTTCTATGCTGACTCAATGCTTCTGAACAAAACACTGCAATTCCTCTTACTCCTTTAACACCTGCAGCATCACCACAGGAAATGAAGAGCAATTAACATTAAATAACCTTACACTACCCAACCTGTGATATAACACTACCCAGAAGGTAGTCTGGAATGTCTCTAAAGTCATTAGCAAGGGAATGTCTCAGTTCAGTGCCAAATGCTTGCAGGATATGTGGTATTTGTGAGCAGCAAGAAATGGGCTGCTTTTCAAGGAAAGGTAAACTCAGAGTGGCCACAATGCAGGTTGGGCAACCTCCTCACTGACATGACATAGTCCCACTACACCTAAATACAGGACACAGAGCAGGATGGTGAGAGCAAAAAGTCCAATCAAAAACACAGTAATCATCAGACAAAAATAAGATAACAGACAAGGTCCAAGGACAAWCCATGAATTCCAAACAACATCTGAGCTTAAACAGAACTACTGAGACTGTGAGCTGAAGACATCTCAGGTGAAACTGATTAGGGCAATTACAGGCTGTTAAAGTCCTCAGAGATCTGACACTTCTAATGGACAATAACAGTACAAACAGGTATAGTTCTGAGCCTATTTCAGATGCTTGCTATCTCATTCTAGCACTAATAGCTTACATGAATAAGGTCTTGCCAGGTTTGCGTGTAACCAACATGGTCTCCAAAGGTCCTGTGCTAATACTGATGTTACTAATATATGCAGTAGTTCTCATTGAACATTCTAGTTTATATATCCGTAGTCTGATAAACTGTAGCATTCATTCACTAGAGTATAGATAACAATTCTGAAGCAGTATTCACAGAGATGAAAAATGGCATACGTTCAGATGTCTTTATCATGGCTAGTGGGTTCCAGCGGAGAGAACACTACTCTTATAGTCAGACTCAGTGCTCTTAATATGTTGTTAATGTAATTAGTGTTCAAGATTTAGTATCACTGATGATTTTGGCATCTTATTGTATAAAATGTGGGATCTGCTTTTTCATGTATTATATGTGAAACTGCAATCCCCTGTATGAACTTTCAACAGATGTCCTTGATATGTGAAACTGCAATCCCCTGTATGAACTTTCAACAGATGTCCTTGAACTTTTACATTTTCAGAAGTTACAGCTCACAAGTAAAATAAGAGGAAATGCAGCTTTCCCAAATATAAAAATGCTTGCTAGTAAGGCTTATTCATTCAGTAAAAAGCTTTTTACATTCTGCAATAAAAGAAGGCCTGTACAAGTGGAGTACAAGATGTCTTCTCCTGTCTTGAAGCTCAAGAAAAAACAACAGATTGAAAATTGTTTAGCTTTCCTCTTACATCTTGGGCAGGAAGGAATAACAGAGAAAGGGTGATTAACATCTCAAACAGTAGTAGCCTGAAGACCCATAGGAATCACGTACAGCTCTAGTAAATGGTAAATTCCACTACTTAAGAAAATAATCTCTACTACATTAGTTGAATGCTCACCTATAATATGCTCCCACAGACACACTTAAAGGAGATCAAGACTTGTGCATGTGTTTTTCTTAACTAGTTATGGAATAATTTCAGTTACAGTGTCCTTGATACAACCTGTTGTACAAGGAACTGTGCAGCAAGGGGTCTGAAAATATATAGCTTCACCCTGTGATTCATCATGTGCTTTAGGTGCTTKCTTATTAATCAACAATCTCACACCCTTCTGTTCAAGGAAGCAACAGAGCCACTAGTGTGCAGTGTTTCTTGTTTTCCATCTATGTATGTATGTATGATATTTCAGATCATCCGTACTATATCCCCTAGGAATTTATCTCTATCTTGATAGCTCACAGAATAACAGTATTTGCAACTGAGAAAAATCTACATATGCTTTTTAGTATATCTGCATGTTTTAAGTAGTTTCAGCAGTATCAGAGGAAACACACACACACACATATATATATATAAAACAAACTATGTGAAGATTTTACTAAATGCAAATCACGTTACTGCTTTCTGATGTTGACTACCTGATACATGTCTCTAATACTAATGGTGCTGGCAGAAAATACATTTTACTGATGGCAAGGGCTAATATTTCTCAGCTCAACATAGATTTAATCTCTCAGTGTCTTCCTAACTTAGAATGAAAGACTGAAGTTTCTTGCTTCTGACCTATTACGACTGAGTAACAAATTACCTTCTCATTGCTTTGTATGGAAGAAGACCAGAATTAGGGAATATAGGATTCCTATCTCTGCAGCTCATTTTGACGCATAAGCAAGTTTACCAATATAATCCAAATACTGTGGAGCTAAGGTTCATCTTACTTAGAGGATTAAAAGCAATTAAAAGTGTATTATTATATAGATCTATTTGGTTTCTTCATAAAGACATTTTAGCTTCAAATCACAAATGAACAACCATCCTGGAAGGRTTTATTCTATAGATAATTAAGGCTATTACAGAATGAAAGGTTTTATTCTTCGGGAGGATTGTGCTGGCTGTGAAAAACAGAAGTACTCTGCAGGTGAAAGTGGAAAAGTTTTAGTCAATTTTCTCGTTGCATTCTTATGCAAGAGAAATAAGTATGAGACTTTTTAAAGAATCAGCAAAACAACAACAACAAAAGGCTTACATAGGAAAAGAAATCCATTTGAAGGACCGAGATGTTTCAAAATCGTTTAGAAAGTATTATCAATGCAATATATTTTGATTTGTGTTGTATTTACATTAAGCTAGGCTGGTACTTACATTAAGCTAGCCTGACTCAATCAAAACCTTCCATTATCCTCCGATAGTGCTGCACAAGCACAGAGATCAGTCCAAATGCATTCTAGCTAATCAGCAGTTACAGACAGAAGAAAAAATAGCTGAATGAATTGTGGTCACTCGCCATTATTAAGTGTTTGATCATAAACCAAAAGAGGTGTAAGTTACATTTATTATATAAAAGGTTCTTTTCAATGTCAGCAGATTTAAATATATATATATACTACTTAAAGCAAACCTGAAATAAATGTGTATAAAAATACACAATGTCAAAATCTATACAAAGCTGTTACTTSGTTACAACACTTTTCACTTTAAAAATATTAATTTAGATAATAGTAAGTTTTTATTTATAGTTGTTTTTGATTAATATTTCCTCTGAAATAAGACATATAGATTATTGTATCATTTTGAATACATGTAACTTAAGGTGCTAAAACTAATATACATTTCTCTATAGACATATAGGTGATAGCTTTTGATATAGCACATATCAATACAGGTATAGCAAGGTATTAGCAATTAGTTCTTCCTTTTCTAAGTTGTGAGATATCATTTTCCCATTCCACACTGGAATGAAAATCTATTTATTTTATTTTATGCTGCATAATAACCACAAAATGAAACAAAATGGAAGCACATTAATCAAAACCTTTTGCTTAGATGATCAAAGTGCCTAATTGTGATGAATGCTGGAACACCATAAATTGACCATTTCCATAATAAAAGTCATTTTGAAATGAAGCATTTCATTTCCATTTTTAAAAAAAAAAGGAAAAGTGGATATTTCATAATTCTCAAATGTAAGTTTTAAAAGAAGATTTCTTGAAGCAGACTCTGAAGAACTGTTTTGGCATAAATGAATCTGGATTTTTTCCATTGAAAATAAAATAAAAGTCCTTCTAAATGATATACAGAAAGCATCTAAATTACTTTGCCATTTCTTTGTTCTTTGGACTTTTTCCCACAGACTTCTTCTTTGTTTTGTTCACTCTCTGTCATATGTTCTACCGCACTAACAACTTACTCATACTTCAGCAAATTTTACTAAAATACTGGGTCTATCCCCAGACGAACTATATGGATCTCAAAACACCATGAGAATTTTAAGTGCTAAGAATATTTGAAGGAGATGAAATCTTGCCTTAAATCGATGTAACGATAATTTTATTTTCAGAGTCCACAGTAGAATCTGCATATCTGCAGCGCTTACTGATTGTTTAGTAAAATCTTAAGACCAGTATTTGTCTCAATGTTAAACAATAATAATCCAAGGAACTAAAGGACACAGAAGATGTCAAAATTTACATTTTATTTCTTTAGAGGAACTGGGCCCAAGTCATACTAATCATTTTCCTCCAAAATATCAAAAAGAAATTCAGCTGTTTTAATTTGAAACATTCTAGTTGTAGAAAATACTTTCTCTTACACTTAGTTGAAAATACTTAAAGAAAATAAAACATTAGGAATATCAATGTGATTTAGAAAAATATGGTATATACTTTTAGCCTAGTTTCCTTCTAAATTTTTGTGGTCATGGTATAGCAGTAGTGTTATTCAACCTTTATTTAATGAACATTAACTAAAGAACTAACCATTTTGGCTTCAAGCAAAATCTTTGCTACTTTTTAACATTCTCTCTAATGGTGTTTAGCTAGCTGATCACCTTCTGTTCTTTTGGTAGGACACTATTTCTGTATTTGTGTTCTACATCTGGAGCACTCACAGAAAGTTTACTGTTATTTCACGCATACTCAGAGATGTGTCAGGATTGAAGTTGATGAGATGAAACAGTAACACTGCAGAACATATTCTGCTCTAGCATAGTTCTGAAGTTTACTAATCCTTTGGAATCTCTCCCTACATCTGAAATAATTACTTTCTCACACATTTAAAGTAAATTAATTCCATCTAAACATTTACCTTCATCTTCCACTACTGAAGCACTGTTGAAAAACTTTGCATGCAGCTCTGCTGAAAAATGCAATAAACTAAAAAACATGATTTATTAGAATATCTCCTAAAAGAAATAAAAAAAGACCTATGAAAGGCAAACAGAAAATGCAAATTCCTTATTCTTTTGGGAGATAAATATAATATTAACCACTGTTGCAATAAATAAAATAATATTCAAAATAGGATAAATATTAAATGAACACTTGATTTGCATTTATTGTTGTTTTCTAATTAGTTTTCTAATCAGAAAATTTACAGTTCTATGCTTCAGTTCAGGCTTACTGCTTTAAAGCACTTTTATATGAAGTGATTCACAGTTATTGCCTTGAAAACTAAAATTCTGACTAAGTGTTATAATACTCTTTTCAAGGATAAATAATTTATTTGTACTTTTTTACCATAGAATTTACATCATCTATAATTTCTACAGCCTTGTCTYCCATTATAATGAGTCACAAATGACTAGTGTGCTTATAACCCACATCAAAAAGAACTAAAATCATCACACAGCCTTTATACAGGAAATCAGTCCTACTTGCCTTTCACAGACGATACCAGAATCAAGCTAGTCATATTTTAGCTGAAGTCTGCAACAAGCAGATTCAGGATGCTTACCCTCAAGCATTAGCTACTTCTTCACAACRTATAAAATCAATAGAAAGTATTGAACTCCTTCAGCCGAAGCACTATCTGGATGCTTTATGAGTGGATCCCAAACTGCACAGGGGTGTGAAGTCCTAGGCATACCTAAAAACATGCTTCATTGTGCTTCAGAGTTAAGCAGAGAAACACATAAATCCTCTCTGTCTCCCTGGATGAATTGAAAAGTCAGCCATGCAAGACCTTACCTTCCAATGGCATGGTATGGTTTGAGCCATAACCATTTCTATATAAACTGCTGAGGGTGAAGAGATCCTTATACAGAACCCTTAATTTCATTTCAATTGAATAAGCTTTCTATAGCTAAATTAAAATAAAGTCACCTCAAATAAAGGGTAAAATTTGTAAAGCTGTCTTGACCTCAAATAAACTTTTTGTTGCTGGCCGTAGTGGTTCTTAACACACAGCTGCTTAAAAAGAAGTTGCTATTAATATCCTATGAGGACAGATACCATTCTGTGAAGTTCAAAGGACTTGTTCACTTATCACCTACTATACTAAGTTTTAATTTTATTTATATGTCCTATGTAACCAGTGATAAGTTTGTTGCTGCTAAAGCATTTAAAAATCAATTCAGAAATGCTTTTAAAAGGGTGTGAAGGAACAGGAGTGGGTTATAAATGGAACTGCTGACAGACCATATCTTTAGTGGCTTGAATACATCTTAGTCATGTTTTAACATAGCTCTGATTCCTATTCCAACTCCTTAAAGCTAGCATTTGTACTCTGAGCATTTTTTAAAGTCTTTGTTTTTAAGACATTCCTGCATTTCTTTATGCATTAAGTTAGATGACAAAGATAAAAAACTACATACTTGTGTCTGTGTGTAGCAAGGAAGAAGTTACCACTTTTAAGTCTACCTTTCTGAATCTTTTCTGTGGAAAAAATAGCAGAAAGGGTGAGAATTATGAGCGTATTTGCCAAGTTAATGAACTTTTGAAATAGAAACTTAGAAAATAATTTTGTTCTCATCTTCCTGAAACCCTTTCTTTGTTTTAAAACTTTGAAAGCTTCACAAATTTATGATTGGTTCATAACCTATCTCAGTTTTTTTGCTACTTGCATGAAACTAGAAAGATGAAGGAATTCTATGATTGTTACTTGACAATTTTAACTTAATTCATATGTAACAGACAAATCATAGTGATTAAAAAAATGTATTAAACCTCAGTCAAGTTACTTTATGTCATTATATGAAAAACTTATTATTAAAATTATAAATTTTGATAAAATACTCTGTAAAATCTCCACAGATTTTGCTAGGATGCCATTTTTCTTGGTGCTACCTACTGCCATATTGATGTATTATGAGAAGGATCACGCTGATTCTGCCCCTTAAAAACTTCCCACAGAAACAAACTAAATAGCAAAAGCACAAGGAACATATTCAGACATCATCAGATCATCACTGGAACCCTTCATCTCACCAGCATATTCTGCTYTCTAGTACCAAAGGCTCTATACTTCCTAGGTCTGAACACAGAAGACCAGAAGAACAGAGAGCTCTTGTTCTTCTTTGCACATTTGTACAAACAAGCCTGATGCATCAACACTGAAAAAAAGACAAGCAGCATGACCTGTCAGGGCTTTGCCTTAATGAAGGACAGCCACCTCCGGAATTTCTTTCTAAATGATATGGCTCTGTTGACCTCTTGAATTTTAAAATAACTGAAATTTCTGCCTCATCCAAAGTTCTCTGATTCAGATGTTGGAAAGCCTTCATATGATATACCAGGATGGCATAGGCATTTTTTTTTAAATTAAAAGAAGGCATTTGATTTACAGAACTGAGAGAAAGACTACACAACAGTTTACACAAACAGTTTACAAAAATTATATATATTGGGTATTTAAATGGGTATTTCAGTAATACAGATTTTAATAGGTCAGTATGTAGCTTGTGGACATGATGAAACAATTTTCTACTAATAAAGTGTGTTTTCTATATGACACAGTACTAAAATCCTTAATATGCTTGAATTATCTAATATTAATTCATGAAATTTACATTTCTAAAATGGAGATCAAAAATAAAATCTTGTCATAGAATATATAAATRACAGATTTGAAAACTCAAATACTAGCACAAACATGAAAAAAACTAAATATAGGTTTGTTCTGAATATGAGAAATATAGTATTGATATTTTTAAGCTATTTTTCAACACAGCTGAAGTCAGTCTTTGATTGTATTAATTACAGGCTGGAAAGATAAATTCTGGATAAGTGGACTGTTTAAGTAAGTAGCTGAATTATAGCAGCTATTCATATGAACAATTAAATGGATAGAAGTCCACAGAAGTCCAATGACATAAATTATACTCTCTTTTCAGGTGATCCATAAATGTTATTGGTAACAATGCAGTTGCCTTCCTGGCAGATATAACAATTCTGAATATACTAAAGGGATGATAAAGTTTATAATCTATGCTTCTTGATAAGCATACTGATATGTTAGATACATACGTCTGTCTATATTGCCAACTAATTGGTTTTCATTTTCAGTGGAAGTGCATCATATAAAACTGATGTAATAGAGCGAAAAATCAAGGCTGGTAGAGACTGCAAATGTTTTCCTCACATTGATGCCTAAATAGAATATTAGCAAGAGATTATGTGTTTGTTCGTTTGTTTGTTGATTTGATTTATTTTTCTCCATTTTATTTTTGCTTGTACACCACAGATGACCTTTTTTTTTTTTTTTCCTGATTCCAGTGCAAATATTACTAACTAAAAATTACTTACAAATATTAGTAACGTCTGAGTAGAGGAGCTCCTGTATTTTTTCTAACGACTGCTGAAGAATAGATTTCTAAAGGTTGTCATTCCCTAAAGCTATACAAGGTGTAGTAAACTAAATGAGAAACACAAAAACTTCCAAGTGCTAACSTATGAGGATTATTTTATTATCCTACAGAAGAAAAAGAAAAAAAAAAAGGAAAAGTTTGCAGGACATGGAAAAGCACATTATTTGTTTCTTCAATAGAAAAAAAGAAAGCAAAATCTGTAATTTCTTTATGGTTAAGACATGAAATTTTTTTTTCCTATTTTCATATCTTTATTAGTAGTTTTACAATAGAACTGTGCTTAAAGAGAATTTTTAAGTTGTTCTGTAATATCATTAAAATCTATTTTATAGTGGTACAAAGAAAAAAAAAGAGATTTTTTTTTCTGACTCCTAAGATGAAATATCCATAAAACCGTTCACACCAGGTAACTAGCTCAGAATTTTTCATGTAGCAAACTTTGAGATATATTTTTCTATTTCTGAATTAACCTCCTATGAAGAATGAAATATATTAAATTTTCTTTTTGTCAGGTATTCATATGAAAAGAGGAAGATGTCCATTATGTTTGATTCTTATCATTGTTAAGATCCACAAATTGTTTCAGTGGGATATACAGGAGAGGATTGTTAGTGATCAAGCTATCATTAGGACTAGATAACTAAAATACAGGAGTTGCGGTAACAATACTAGTTTTTAAATGAACAACTCTTAATCCTAAGAATCTTGTGAATGTAACACAAGCAAACTGAGGAGTTGGTCATGATTTATGATGGTCAGATGCCTCTTAGTTTCTTACAAACTTAATACTGGAAGTATCTAATGATTACTGCAGAATTTAAAACACTAATATGACTTAGTCCATTATTCAAAATAGGATTTAATCCTTTCAGATGACTTAGCATTACTACAGCAGAAATAGTATATTGTGTAAAATATACCTAAAAATCTGTGATTCGTTAAGGAAATGTATTTGTATTTGTATGCCATTTGTTTTCCCCTATTTTTACATACCCACATGGGTAAAAGAAGAGGAACTACATCTCTTTCAAGGAAGGCATGTAAAATCTCATACTAATACAACATTATATTATGCAATGCTATATCTTCATACTATCTTGGGGAGTATTAATTTGGCTTAGCTGGCTTAATTTGTCTTCTACATTGGAAAAATCATTACTTTTTAAAAATAGAAACTTAGGCCTTTATGRCATTTGCAAAAGAAATCCAAAAAGTAGAGTTGTAAAAGATGAACAGATTTGAAGCCATACTGAAAAAAAATATTGTTTTGACTATAAGTGACATGATTGACTGTCTTCAAAAAACTTTAAGCCTATAACAATGCATTTTATATCAAACTCTGGAAAACTGTTTTTGTTTTTCTGTTTTCTTTGAATTCATTAATTTGAGAAAATATATTGGTATTCAGATGAAAATATGCATTTTATTAGGACTTTCTAAATAGTATTCAAGAAATAAAACAGTCAAAATGAAGATGAATAAAAGAAAAAGAAGAATAAAAAAGCTCAACTAACGAAGTGCGAAAAAAATCAAAATAAATTACTCTGAATATTAATATCATTATTATAATTTCATTTACAATGTGCAGATATCATTGTAATAGGAATCCCAAAAGAATCACAGAAGGGAGGTATCCAAAAAGAGTCTGTGTCAACACATTAGATGTTATCTCAACCAAAACTGCCTTTGCTTTCATCTTCAAGAGCACATTAGCACACTGTGTTGAGTAAATAGAGACTGTTGATCATAAATCTCTGAAGCTTGTGGAACATATTTATCAAGTCAATCAGGTTACAGTTTGGCTTCACACAGGAAACAGAAGCCAGCTATCAACAGCATCACAAATCTAGTACATTCCCATGATAAATGGGATGCCAAATTTTGCACACAGACATGAATGCAAGAAATTGTGTTCTATGGACTTCTGTTAATATAGCTGAGCACAAACAAGGTTGATTTTACTGTGCATCTAATAAGACAACTGGAGGACAAAGAGCTGCAAATAAAGATCTCTAAGAATCTGATTCTCTCATAATGATTTTTTTTTCAGTCATCGACTTCAAAACTACCCACCTGAAAACCACTGACTCAGTCAATGGTRAAAAAAAAACAGAATGGAAAATCTGGACACGCATTTACTTTTTAGTTCATCATTATCAAGATACATTTGCATTTGTTGCGCTAAATTCTAGTCTATCTACCTGAGCTGCTATATCCTAAGGTATTTCAGGAGAGAAGCTGCTGACAGTGGTATAATTATTTACCAGGTGTTCCTGCTGTAAACAATAGAGGTGATGTTGCAATCATCTATCTCTGCAATTGATAATGACTTGCAAACTGATTAAGAGTAGCTTGGGATCTTAATGTTCATAGACTATAGCATTTTTAAAATTGTTTTCCTTTAAAGCAAGACTGAACATTATATTCTTAGTAAATGCCAATTGAATCAAAAAGTGTTCTTCCAGTATTTCTGCAGGCCATGAACAGACCATTTTTTTTTCTTAAAAGAAAAATAAGATAGATTATCTGTCAAACTTTGAATCAAATAAACCAAAAGAATAACCATAGTGTCTCTTGAACTCCTTTTTCTCATGAATTCAATGTGATTTTGAGTCTCACTTTCTTAAACTTTGTGAAAGCAAATAGTTGCAGTGGGCAAACCTCACACTTTATTTCAAAATCAGACATAGAAAAAAATCTTTTCATTGTAAACTTATGTACCAGATTCATATAGCTTGGTTCATATAAAAGCAGACAGCATAGAAATTGTTGCTRACTGCTCTCTAAATATCATTTAGAATAGGAAAGGAGAAAAGCTTAAAAAATGTTGTTTGCCCCAAAGAACAAAATAGTTACAACCTGACCATGAAGCAAATTTCAATATTAGAAAGGAGGTTTATAAAGCTTCAAAGAAATTAGCTTATTCTCACTAAGAACCGTCAGGGAAAACGGTAGTTTTAAGACAGTATTTGATGACTTTGGTAAATGAGATTATATGTTGGGCTTCAAAAAAGGAGATTGTAGTTGATGACACAATAAATCTCTTTCGAGTCCTATTTCTTATGTATGTGAACTGAATTGCCTTTTATAACTAGAAATTGTCATAACAAATCCCCCTACTCTTAAATAAGCAGAAAAACTCTGTTTGAAAGCTTTAGTTTCTTTTATACTTTGCACCCTCTACAGACATCCTCAAGGACATTCTTCTGTGTCAGGAAGGAAGCAAAAAGATACCATCACTCCAGAGATTCTTGTCATTCCAGATCAGGGACTAGAGTGAAATGGTACCAGCATTTTTCCAGTATCATCAGTTTCTGCAGAGTTTATTATTAATTTTTAATTAGGTTTTGAGAACTGAGGTATTTCTTCTGCTAAATTTCTTATGACATGAGTTTTTATGCAGACAGACTGAAAGTATCACTACAAAAATGATGAGAATTATGCTTCTGCTTTTTTGTTGGGTGAACTCTAATGCTTGATAGTTTAAAGATCAGTTTTTCATACTGTAAGACCTGAGTTTCTTTAACACTCTTGCTTGCTTAGTGGCAAGCCTACATATGTAAATCTGTCTGAGCTAATTAGTACAATCCATCTACGTATGTGTTCAAACATCTGAAAACAGTGTGGTAATGGCCTGCACGAAAGTGGCCTATGGAGAAACTCAGAGCCAAACTCTTTTTAATATAAAGACCTCAGAAATACTGTCTTGGTAGTGTTTTCTTATGCTACCCCATATCTTCTTTTCAAATTTGGAATATATGATTTACTTCTGAAGAGAAATGTTAACAACTTCTTGCTTCTTCTCCAAAAAGTCTGGACCTAATTTTATTTTCAAAATATTTCAAAATAATTAGGTCCTCAGATCTCATTGATAGCTTCTTTTAACACTTCCACACCAAATTCTCTCCTGACTAACCATTGGTTTAATTGAAAAAGAGTTTGGCTCTGAGTCTGAATTAAAAAGGATCTCTAACTAAATATACAGACCTACAAATTGTATTTTAAAGGACACACAAGAAGATTCTTTATCTATAGCAGATTAGTAAAGCTTCAATGATTCTAAATAAGTAAAATAGAGAAAAAAAAAAAAAGAAAAAAAAGAAGAAAAGAAAATCTCACCCATATGTTTTCTTTCCAGACAATGTGTGTGTGCGTGTTGTAATAAAGAGTAAGTGCCCAACCTGGGCCTAGATGGGATACGAATAACATTGCTCAATAAATCATAGCCTAATTTAGGAAGCAGGTCCCTTTAGAGATCATCTTGTTATCTTCCTGCTCCAAACTGGGATAACTTATAGCAGGCTGCTCAAGGACTTGCCCAGTCAAGTTACCAAGAAAGGAGACTCTACAACCTGGGCGACCTGTTACATTGTTTGATCCCTTGMGGAGGAATTTTTCTTGCCAGTATGTAATTGGAATTTCTCTTGTTGGAGCTTGTGTTCATAATGCCTCATCTTTTCAATGTGCACTTTTAGGAAAGGCCTAACTTAGCCACCCATTTCATCTTTGCATCTAAGACCTCCTTTTCACATGAACAAACCCTGTTCTTTCCATCTCTTCCTTTGTGTCATGTGGCAAGTGATTAGGGAATAATTTTGGTGATATTCCTCTGGATTCAATCCATAGGACAACTGACAAAAGCACAAATTTTGCCACAGGGTATCAGTTGKGCTGGTCTTTTGCTTCACCAGCAATAGAATGATTTGATTGATTTCCATCCTCTGATTTTGCCTCCTACTACAAGAATCTCAAACCGAGCACACTAGTAAGCCAAAACAGTAAAAAATTTCATGATTCAAAATATAGCTCCATCTTCCTTAAAAACATACACTTTTTTTTTAACGTTTAACGTGAAAGTATTCAGAATGATTGTTTCTTGATAATCTGCAGGCCATTACTAYGCATCAATGACTTTTTGTTCAAATAATAAAATGCCTCTTTCCATTATTTTAAAACACAAAACAGCAGAATCATTGGCACTTCACCCTTTTTTAAACACAGAATCAATGTTATATTCCTTAATTCAGTATGTGGGAGGCAGAAATACAATAGATTTTAAAAATATTAAAGAGCAAAAGTCTTTTAGTTAGATCTTCTGAGGTTATCACAAATAATTGTCCTTTTATGTGGCCAGTTAATGACCACAGTTTATGTGGCTAACTAATGAAAGCGTTTTTAGTGATGCCACTTTCAGGTTTTCTAATGTTACTGTTCTTGTACTGCTATTCTATAATTTCTTTTAGAATTCATTCTGTTGACTATGGAAAGGAAAAGATTAAAGCAAAATATATATGTGAATACACAGTGATCTTGAGTATCTTTAAAATCAAACATAAAATGCATATAAAATGAACATAATACATATATTGGTCTATAGTGTACCACTCCACAATTATTTTTTCTCAGACTTTTAGTGTCAGAATGATATATCTTAACGTGTATGAGGCTAGCACACATACTAACACATTGTTACACACAACACAAACATACAACACATATACACAACACAMCACACAACACATAGCTAACATATTGTTACAAAACCTGTGAACATGAAAAACTCMCCATCCTTAAGTACTACTTTCTCTTCTAGACAATACTGGCTATACATATATATATATATGTATCTATCTGTGAAGGATCATAGCCTCACTGTGCCATATAATTTTGAATACAATCATAAATTAGCAAATATTAGTAAACTGTGGAGTATGATTTAGGACAATTTTATGATGAATGCAGATTGTATTATGATGAGGAAAAAACAATAGTAAAGCATGAACCTAATCAATGGACAGAATTACAGTCCAGAAGAAAATGCAAATGACTATAAAATAGTTCATTATTGTAATCAATTAATCATTAATTTGTACTTAAGATTATAACACATGGAAATAATATTAAATAATGCTTAGCAAAACTGAATGATTCATTAAATGTAATCAAAAGCAGCTGGTAGTAATCAAAGCATAGGTGCAGGAAGGTCATTATGAAAAATGAGGCCATTTTTCTCATACAACAAACCAGTGTCTTGAGTCAGTGATGTAAAAGACAGGTTTTTGTTTTGTTTTTATAAAATGCTGACCTGAGTTGTGGTCAGCATTTGTCTAGACTATTTACATTGTTATTGTTGACACCAGCAGATGCCCTCGGATTTGATTTCTCTCTTTATAATAAGACTGTAGGGCTGCTGGCAAAGCATTCTTTGCAAGGGACCTTTCCTCTGGAATGTTTTTCCTTGCCAAGGTCTAAAATAGCCATAAACTGTTGACATTCTGGGTATGCTACAAAGTCCATCTGTGTGAGCTGACTGAGGCAGTAATGGGTGAGATATCTCGTGGGAAGGTGTGATGGAGGTGCTTGGGTCTTATGACTAGAAATTAAATGGGGTGTTAGAGAGTGGGAGGACAGAAGAGTGCTGCTTTTTTGGGAAGTTTTATTTATTGCAACCTCTACATTATGTTTTGAAATACATGCCAAGGTTGCTCAAAGTCTCAGTGAGATGTCCTTTGGAGAGGTTTATTTTAGATGAATAATCTAAATGAATGATAATTCTATTCCTAATGTTAATGATTCATTTCATTTTTTCTAAACCTCTAAGATATATTTCATAAATTAAAATCTGCTCAGAAGGCTGTTATTTTTCAGAAGCTTTCTACAATGAAACTAATATGACTGCTTAAAAAACAAGGTACTACACAGAATGAATAAGAATGCAAGAATTATCCCAAATGATTTTTACAGGAAGAGTATAATGTTTTACAGCAAGGCTTTTTTGATTGAAGTGTCCATACCAAGCAAATGTAATATACTGAGAGCACTGGTTRTTTGTCAAGGAAAAAACAGCCAAATGTTTAAAATTGAAAATAGATAAATAAACAAGACCACTATTAGAGTAAAAACCTATCATGATATTTTGATAAAAAATCCTCTAAAGGCAATGAAAATATTTTAAAAATCCTTTAAATAGTTGACAATAATTTCAACAATATTCCATTTTCCTGTATTCTATACTAAAAATAAAACCAGAAACAGATGCCATTTTAATCACTGATCTTCATTTTAAGAATATATGCATTTAATACAATCTAAGCTTTGATTATGACAGCAATCAAGTCCTATGGCTCAGCTCAGCACAGCTCAGCTGATGAATAAGGGTTGCAGATTACCAGCGTTTCAGAAATCTTTGTGAAAAAATAATCTTGTAAGAGTTTATTAGGTCCTCTTTTGACAATTACATAAAAGACTTCCTGCAAAATCTTTCTCACTGGAAGAATTCCCTGAAATTTGATTTTTAGCACTGATTCTTAGTAGACATAAAAGATTACTCACAGTTAAATTATGTTCATCCATTTCTACATTTATTATGTGACTTTGCTGTGTTTTTTCTATTTCTGCTTGACACAATAGTACCAAGAAAGCATCACTTCTATAGCTTTTATTTTTCTCTCYGTAGTAAACCATCCAGTAAGCCCAACATCCTCTGCAATAATTCTTAGTTTATAAGTCTTGATACTTCTCAAGAATCTTTCTAGATTAGAATTTAGCACCACAAAACACTAAATGGAAAAATAAGATCACACTTTTCTTTTTTTTTTTTTTTTTTTTAGAAATGGTGAAAAAGTTAAAGGAATAGCTCACTATACACAAAATCCTGGCTTTCTGATATGGACAATATCAATTTCTCAGTGTGTATATATATATATATATACTGATATACTGTATGTATACTGAGATATATATATGTCAGTTCAGAAAGAGAAATACTTTGTCACATACACTGTGATTTGTTGTAAACATCTGAAAGCTAGACATTCAAACTACTCAGATGATGTATGTTAATGAAGCTACTTGGATATATAGAAGCTGAGAACAAATTGCTATATTTTTAGAAGTAAGAAGATACAAACTGTTGTCAATTTTTTAAAAAGTTTGGTTTTCTTTTTTTTTTACTTTTCTCTCTTCCATATTTTGACCAATTTCTCTGTTCTAAAACCATTTTTTAATGAGACATTAAAGCAAATTTGGTTATGTCAGCTTTTAAGTGCCCTTAATTTCTGCATCTTAATTGATAACATTCAACAAAAATTTGTTAAAAAAATAAGGGTTCTTGAATTAGTGCCTGGAACAGGGTTCAAGTTTAAAGGAAATTGAGAGAAATTGAAGAGAAATTTAAAAATAAATGTGAAAATAATTTACATTTCATTTTCACTTAGCTATTCATTGGAAATAGCAATTAGCAATTTCAGATGAATACAGATCCCTATATAGATCAGCATATGATGTTTTGGTGTATCACATTTCATGTCACAGTTACATAAACAAAAATGTTTATTTGGAATTAAATTCTAAATGTTTTAGAAACTTTAGCAATAATCACAACTCAATCTCTGCTTTTCTAAACCTGTTTAAATATTTTGTTTTTTTAAAAAAAAATATTCTTTCACACGTATTCTTTTAAGGCTTTAAAAATGAAGTACTTGAAGGGGGGGAAAAAAAAAAAATCCAGCTATTCCTTCATCCTGTTTGAATATATTGATGACCAGGCTTCAAAAGCATTTGCTTGGTGATGAACAAGCCCACTTCAATTATTCTCCCCTTCTCCCCATGCCTGTCTCTTCTTGATACCACCTAATGTCAAACTGGACAGGCCAGTTAATGACTCAGGAGCCCTTATAGAAAACCCACGAGCTGCAGGTAACTATCAGTAACAATGTTTCAATTATGTCTAAACCCACCTAATCAAGATGAATGTAAAGCCCTCTGGGATACTTTTTTTCCTTTTGTATCTTTTCTTTTTGCTCATCCTTCTTTACTGAACAATTGTTTGTTCTACTCAAAGAATGCTGTAGATTCATGCTGAAGATTTCCAAGGCATTTGAAAACAGAAGGTTTTCCTCTCTGACTGCTTGTGCCTGTACTATAGATTGCATTGAAATCCAGTTCTTATACTTTAAGGATTCTACATATATAGGTCAAAGAGACAAGAATGTCCTAGTGTGCTTAGGCAGATGAACCCAGTGCACCTAACGTATGTCAACTGCAATCAGCTCCAAAAATGCACTGAACTCAAGCACTGAATTAAAACACCGAAACCAGCTTATCCAAAGTCAGAAATATAAAAATGGATGTATCAAGCCGAAATTAGTACCAGGTTGTAAATAAATTGAGAATACAAAAAAAAAAAAAAAAAAAAANAAGTGCCACAACAAAACATTTTACCCTCATTCTTGCCACCTGCAGAAGCAACATAACAGTTCTCACAGGACATGGAGAATGTGACTCTTTCAAATCGTATAAATTAAGTATAATCTATATTGAGGTTCTAGCTCATAACAGTATCAAAATCAGTATCACCTCTGTGATACTCTAGGATACACTAGGATACACTAGGAGTGAGTCCAYGCTCCCACGAGCTTTTCACATGATTCAGCTCTGTGTGCCCATCACTCATGCGATTGGCACAGATACACACACAATGTAGTATATGCCAGTTGAAGTAATGCTAAGGTAACCCGAAGCTGTCTGGCATCATGCTCAAGATCAGTCTTTTAAAATCACTCTTTTGGGAGAGCTTATTTTTTCATATCCTAGCACAAGGACAAATTAGTCCTATGGAACAGCTGAATAAATATATGTCTATATAAATGTACTAAAACACTTGGCCATCCCAGTAAATTAAACACATCCAAGATAAACTGCACAGATGAACAGCTGAAATAGTAAAACCACTTTAATTTATAAACCCCAAGAACTGACCGAGCAAGTCTCACTGAAGAAAGAACCATTTCAGGAACAGAGAAAATGCAAAGGTGACTGCAGAAGTGACAGATCATCTTCTGGAAGACAGTTCATAGTTTATATTGGTTGGTTAAATATTTTACCTTTGATAAGCTTCAAAAAAGAAGTAAAAGCCATTAAAACTACTCCTTCACATGTTAAGAGTAATTTCAAAACACAGTGAAAAAATATATGAATAAATTGTTTTTCTTACTTTGCTTACTCCTATGTTATAGTTCTTTGAACTAGTGCCAACACTGGCAGCCATAGATACACTGCAGCCAGCAAGCTGCTACCTAGCTGCTGAACAAGCTGCAAAAGACGAGCTAATTATGTTTTGTGCTTTCTCTTATGAATAACTCAGCATCACCAGCATTCCCTTGTCTTTGCATTTTCTTTCATATAACATGATGTTGAGAAGTATTAGAAGATGGAGAATGCATTTTATGAACAGAAAAGTATTACAAAAATCTGGATTATCTGGATTTCTAAATACATGTAAATACTTGGTACTTGCAAATCAATTAAAAATGTAAATGGAAATGCATAAAGGGKTTTTTTTGTCATTATTTTCTGTTTTTAAGCAATATAAAGTAGATGGCATACTTTAAATTCTAATGCATACAATTATGCAGATTACAGAAACACACATTGTTGCATTTGTTTCATTTTACGAATGCATTATCTAAAGAGAGAAAATCTTCCATGGCTAGAAATATTCATCATTTCAGAACAAGGAATGAACCTCCAACATTAAAATGCAAAAGTGTTTACTTTTATGAGATTTGGACTTTATTCCATATGCAATAACAACCAAAATATTTACAATTTTAAGCTATTTGCAAGTAATAGTCTAGTTCTCAAAATTTATCATTTTGTAGCTTAAATTTCAGTCATTGAAGCATAAGTAATTTCTCAGTCTATTCAATACACCTGCTTTTGATGAAAGGACCAGCACTGCAGAAAAGAAGCCATTAAAAGGCAGATATCCTACTGAATACAAAGAAATTGTCCACAAACACAAAGCTAAGCTTACATACGTTCAACAGGACTGGGACCTGTGTCGGTTCCTAAAAGCAGTATCAGGCTTCTCTGGGTAAGAAACTAAAGAAAACCCTTTTAAAAGCAGGCCTACAGGTAATGGACTCCCTGGGCACACATCTGGAATGCAGCAGCATCTGATCTGCAGTCAGGAGCTGCTTAAYATTCTAGAGCTCAGAATAGAAATTATGCAGAGGAATGCAAGGTGTGAAACAGGCTGTTCATTTATTATGTAAATGATGCAGTATTTAGAGTAATGTACAGAAGTGCCTTCTGATTAAACCTTATTGTTGTAAGGTTTCTAAAAATATGCAGCCAGTCACGATTTCTGCCCCCCACTTTTGGGGGAGAAATAGGTGTTCTGTATGCCATAAGTTCAAAAAAAATTAAACACAAAAGAGCTACAAATGTGCTTTAAAGCTGATGGATTGATGAGCTGAACCCAAATAACACGCACTAAATTTAGTATTGCTAACACTAAACATGGCAGTACATGCCCATCACAAGAATTACCCAAACCTGTTAATGTTGCCTATAAATGCTGGTATTTGCATGCAACTTTGGTTAGAGATGCATCTGTAGGAGCAAATAAGGTGCAGCAGAATGTACAGTTACTATTCAGGGTAGTGCAAACATATTAAAGAACCATATAGATTAGAAAGTAAAATAGTTTCTCCTGACCAGAAATAGTTTGAKAGAATTCTCACCATATTTAATTGCATAAAACAGACATCTGAGATAAAACTCTAGTTTAAATCAATAGTTGATTTGTATTTTTAGTTCTAAGAAAAATATTTTAAAATTTAAAATTTTACCAAATTTGTCCCTCTAGATTCTTGAAGTCTACATTCTTCCTCCTCTTTTTTTTTTCTTTCTAGATGATATTATACCATATAATTTAAACTGAACAAGAGAGAGAATCAGAAACTATCTGATTGCTGATTGGGTGAATATACAGAAATTATTTATTAGCCTGTTCGCCATTTAGTAAAAAACTTACTGTCAATGGAGCAACTACTACATCACAAATTAAAAAGGCCACTGGGAAGTTMGTGGAAATATTCATATTTTTGCAATCAAAAAAAAAGAGAAATAAGAAAAAATAAAGAATAAAGAACGGTATATCTTTAAATGTATATATTCAAGTGATAATGATAATATTTTTGGAAGTGTTTTACACTGGAAAAACTTTCATTTTTACCGTCAGGGCAAGAAAGAGTTAGTAAATCCCTAGTGAAGCAGAAGAGCTCTTGTTACTTAATAATTACATTTGAGAATATCCTTTGCATCCTTTTGCAGGAAATCTCTGCTTTAGGAATCTGGAAAGATTATATATGAAGACTAACAGCCATGTGACTGAAAAGATAAACTAAAAATGTAATGTCTAGCAAAGACCAGACTTGTCAGACATTTTTGGATCAGCTGAGTCTACTCTATCACTGGGAGAAGGAAACGSACTGTGTGCTGGCAGCTTGGCACAAATAACCAGGGGTACTTGCCTGGCCCTGCCGGAGTGCCCTCCTCATTGGTGGTTCCCTCACATTGGTTGAGGATGGTGAGCATCCTTGCTTTACTCAGCAAAGGGTGCAACTCAAGACATAATAAATAATACATGACCACTTTCTGGACTTCCACCAACCTCCATTAAGGTATCCTTACACCGACTCTATAGATGAATGGTAGTTCAGATATCAGAAAATGTTCTGCCCAACAAGTATACCTGAAAATAAATAACTGAATATGCACTTACACATATATTCCCCCACACTTGGAAGACGTGTGTTGGTGCCCACCAGAACGCACAGTGGGAAGCAGCTCCCAGTTTCTGTGAGCGGCTGCCTGCAAGCAGAGCCTGCTCCACTGCTGTGCCCATTCACCTCCACTCGCACACGAGGCAACTAGCTCATCCATGAGACCAACAACGAGAGCTGATCTCATATAGACCAACTCTATATCCACAGGATTCTCGTATGAAAAGGCAATGCAATCCAAGCTCATGAATAAAGGCTTTCCAACAGTACACATTAATGTTTTTTGCATGGACTCCAAGTGATTCTGGTTCTAACGCTATGCAGCAGGAGTTTTGTCTCACAGACTGCGCACCACAGTGCCCACGTGAGCCAGAGCCACGGCGTACGTAAGATGCAGCCAAGGAGGCTGGGGTGTATTTCACAGGAAGGAGGTGGCAGCAGTTCCTGAGGGGCTCGCTTRCCCCTGTGCAGAGCAGAGCTCTTCAGGGTGGTTCCAGTGCAATTGCTAACACTGATCCAGAGAGTAGTTGCTCGCCTGCTTTCCTCTGACTCACAAAGATTCAGATGACCAAGGAACCCTTGCTCTGGTGCAACCCTAATACCACACACATAACTAGTTTAAGCTGTATATTGCAAAGCAGCAGTTCAGATAGTCTTCTTGTCAGGCTTAATTTCGCAACTCGATTACTCATGTTAGGTCACATCCAACTTGATTTTAGACTAATATTGTTATGATTTAAATGTGAATACAAGATGCAGAGCAGGACTTTCAAAAATCTCCTGCATCCAGATGGGGCAAGAGGATTTAAGTCTAAATTTTGTACTTTTATAAGTGGAATATTAGCACATATTATAGTGGAATAGATTAGTAATTTTGCATTCTCACCAAGAAAGAAATCAACCTTTAGGAAAATTAGAGATTTAAGAAGTCTTGAATAACCCCTGAATTCCAAAGGAAACTTAACATATTTCTGTTCATGCAACAATCTTCAAACGCTAAAGTGGTTGTCAGAAATCATATGCATTGGCTATTTTTTATAATTGAACAAATCTTTAAGCTAGTTCTTCTTTTGTTTCAAGGAATAAAACTTGGGATATAAGTGTCTGCAGATATTTTTATATMCAAAGAAGACCATCCTCTTTTTTTCTGCCTCAGACACTTCATACATAAAACACAATGTGACAGAAAGACCAGTGCTCTCCAAAATGTATATTCATTCTGAAATGATGTATTACATAGAGTATTTTTTGTAACTGGTGATTCCATGTAAATGAAGAATATGACTCTTATGAAGAAGACCTGCAAATTTTAATGTGACAGTGATCTATCTTTCCTTTTGCAGCATGCAGGTTCCTGTGTGAAATATGAAGAAAAAGAGCAGCTGGGTGCAACAGAAAGGCAGCCCTGAAAGCTTAAAAATGTAAAGTGTTTTACAAACTATAGGTTAAAAATAAATAAAGCAAAGTAACATGCTCTAAAAAAAGAAAAAAAAAACAACATGGTTTTATAAAATGGGTCTTTGCACTCACATAAACAGAAGAGACTCTGCTTTGTCTGGCCCTGTCTCAGAGCCAGTGCAGAGAGTCCAAGCCATCTTTTACTTAGGGAATACAACTAGGACCAAAAGATCCAAGCACAAAGGGCCCAGTTGGAGTGCTATGGATTTAACAGCTAGACCTGCCACTTCCCACTAGGGAAACTCCAGCAAGAACCCTGATTACACCCACTGTGAGTAGCTCATTTTACTCCGCTGGAAAGGGTGCCTTGGTCAAGACAAACATTATAGGATTGGTCAGATTTTATTGGAATATCACTGAAAAGGAAGACAAATATCTCTTCAAAATATTTTATGTCTACATTAAAATTCTTATCAGCAATGAAAAGTATGGTGCTTCCTATAAAGATGTTTATAAAGATGTTAATGATAATCTTCCTTTTTTTTTTTTTCTTTTTTTAGGGGAGGGACGAGTAAAGAAGACATTGCACTGGGAAATTCAATTGTCTTTAGCATTAAATGCAGTTTTAAACATAAATAATTTCAAAGCTTTTCCCTTCTGTTATATCTCTTTTGTATCTTCTAAAGATCTATGCATCTTAATATCTTATTAGCAACCTTAATGAAGCAAAAAGGTATCAAAATGCTTTACATTTTCCATTATTATGGTTATTACAGCAGAGCTGATACAATCAGTTTAATAAAATCCATATTTTCCTGCTCAAAATTTTGTCACCACTTGCTGATCTGAAAGGATTTTTCAAACATTTCCTGTCATCTATACTGCACTATCTATAGTGCACTAAGCTAGTACCATATTTAAAGGTGGAACAATTCTGTTGTAATCTTAGTGGTATTTGGCTGTCAGCAAGAGGGTGGCGTAATGGATTGTAATCATTTTACACAGAGCAAGGACAGGTCTAGCAGAAAATATTTAATTCTAGGTGATAGCTCCTGCAGAGTCAGTAAAGGGCACATGCTAATAAGGAAGCTGCAGAAAGGCACTGGTGATGACACGCTCCCTGAAAACAGCAAGCTCAGCAGATAGAAGGCAGCTAATAGAACCATTACTGCCTCATGTCAAGTTATGAAAAATACCAAGGGACAGAGTCATCACAGTAAAGGGAAAACAAAGCACTTGCATATTATGGTTGGAAAAGCTTTACCGGCAGAACAATGTTCGGAAAACAATGTTAACAAATGCATGAACAAAATATGCACAAAGCTTGCTCAGTAGAAAGGGCAATTTCCCCATTTTAATTCGGTCTTTATACCACATGCTGTAGGTCTACCATTCATTGTATTATTTTTAAGTTTGAAAGTCATTTCTCACTGAGGCATCTGCTGTCTTCTGCTGATGGCAGCAGGTTTGCTTTTGCTATTCTTTTTTTAATGTCAGTTTATGATAAAGTCCACAAGTAAAGCCTAAGACACTGCAAATGAAGATGACTACAAGACAAGAAAAGCATCCAGATGCTTTTACACAGGATTAATTTTCCAGACTCTGATTAAAGACTTCTGTTACCGCTGGCAAAGTGTTGGTCAGCTTGTCTCCTAAAACTGAGAGTGTGTCCAGGACCTCTGTGTCTATGAAACCTCCATACAATGCTTGTTTTATGCTAAGAAGCACACTAGCTGGTAATATTATAACATAGATAAAGACCTCAACATTGCTATTTTTACATCCTGTTTATCAAAATCTTACCACTATATTCCAGATAGGAGGAAAGGAGTGAATATACACAATGACATTTTTTAAGTAATAACAAAAGGCATGCATTGGCATTTTAGGCATGACATAATCTAAAACACTTAGTGGAAAAGAAAGCAAAATTTCTATGGGCCTTTTTTTCAGACTGTTTTTCAGTGACAGCTGCTATTCTTAGTTTTTCACAGACCAGAAATCACATTTACGCGCTTGTTGCTTTCATGAGAAAAACATTCATTGCCTGTGGTTCCTCTCCCTCACTTATGTTCTCGTATATTGTAAGCTAGTTTCTGAGCTGAGTCACTAGTTAAGACAAAAGGCACTAACAAATGCCAGACACAACAGCAAGTATCTAAYTTTGTACACTTTGAAATTGAAATGCTGCTAATGGGATCTTTGTTTTACTACCAAAGGGTTTAATTAGGCAGGACTGTTTCTGAAACAAGTGTCTAATGCAAAGACTACTAAATCTATGGAGTCTTTCTGCATTTGCTGAGTTAGATCTGTAACACTGAGTCTTGCAAGGCAAGGTTTACAGTGAAATTTCTGAAGTTCAAAAACTTCTGAAAATKAATAGTTTAAGAAAATTTTCCTCAAAGTGATTTTTGTAGTTACCAATATATTGGTTTTTTAATTTGCTACTTAAGACAAGCTGAACATCATAGGACAGCTCAAAAAAAGCTATCTGAAATATGCGAATTATGATCCCCATTTTTCCTATTCTTTTCAAGGTAGTGATCAGCTATTTCAGTGGGCTATCCCTAGATACTGTAACTTTGTGCTTCAATCAGCCAGAAGTCCAAAACTCCCATAAGAAAGAAGTTAATTACAGATTATTCTCTGTACATTAATGTGTATCATTTGTCATGAAGATTAATTGTATTAGGAAACAATAATTGCATACAAATTCCATTCATAAAGAAGCGAGGGGGCAAGCACATTTTCAAAGAGCTCAGTCACTCATGTCCATGAGCATTCTTCACCCCTTGCACATTTTTTTTCCCCAAGTAAGCCTCAAGTAATTAGTTCCAACCTAGCTCAGATTACTGAATCACTGAAATGAAAGGCTTGTGTAGTAAGAAACAACTTATAATTCCCTAAGTTAGGGATTTATGCAGCTATAAAGCTCTCTTTTAAAAGCTGGGGCCAACCTTGCAAGCCATGGTCACATGAGAGATCTTTTTTGATGTGAACAGACCAGCTAAGTCAATGGGGCTACTCATGTGAACAGGGACTGATCTCACAGAAATATTGATGCTGAAAATATCCTGTTCTATATGTTCTGTTATTTGCTTGGATAAAGAAATAATATTATGTAGAATATTATACACATATTTCTATGTGATAACTGTATTTTGCATTATTGAGCACAGAATGTCTATGCTATACCAAAATCTCATTCCTATTTTGTTCTTAAATCTGGTAAGTGATATTACAGCAGATTCTTTTCACTTTAAAAGGGATTGTAATACCACGTTAATTAACAGACACTTCCTTTGAAGTTTTTCACCAAAGATTTTTTATTGCAATAAAAGTTTATTAAACTCTTGTGAAATAGTATTACTAATTGTTTCATTAATTCTCACATGTCTATAGTGACTGATTTTCTCTGTGATTTTTTGAGAAAGGTTCTGACCCAGCACTGCAGACAGAAGGTAAGATTACATAGTATTTTCCAGTTTTAGCTAGCTAAGGAGAAAATACAGATGCTAGAAAGCATTATGAAGATAGATTCTCCATTATTACCACATCAAATATTCTCCTAAATGGATGTACTTCCATTCTAACTCTATCATATATACTGGCTAAGCATTGTTGCTGCCATCTGCCGAAAYGTGTACCATTAAGGCATCGTTGCTCTGGTATTACGGTTTGCAGCTACAAAGAAAGGAGGTAGGAGAACTTGCCATCTGCTTCTTTTTGTCCTTTTTCTGCACATAGATTGCAGAGCGAGACTATTGATGAGATCTTGCCATCCTCTTAATATTGTCAGGCTAGAAGAATGTCTCTCACAATTTACTGCCGCTTTTGCAACAGCAGTAGCTGTGTGCAGGAAACGCGCTTCAACACTCTGCCGGGAGTCAGAGCCAGTCCTACAGGAAGGCCTTTAAGATGTAGCTGGCATTTAAGTATTGTTCTGACTTTCTGCACACACTTGTACTTTGTCTAAAGATAGGCAAATGTAAAAATAACTCCCTGAACTCTTCTACTGATATGGTTGTTCTTTTATGTTTTCCGGGCCAGARGATTATTTAAGACATAGGCCATAAATCCATCCAGGTTGTTGGGGAGGTAACATGATTATATAAGCTAAATTCATGCATGTATCATCACAGCAGATATCCTGTGTTCCTCGTTTTCTTAATAGACTTGCCAAAATTATTATTTTTTAATTAAAATAAGACTTGTCATATTATTAATCCCTGAATGTATTGAAAGGGGCAGAAGTACATTATCATCATTTGAAACTAGTCTCTAAGAAACTGAACATAAAAGGCTCCATTTTGGTTCTGCTTTTAAATCTGGCTAGTGAAGGGTAAAAAATTAAAGAGCACTATCAGAGACCAGAAAAATGTCTAATGTGCTGCAGGAAGTATAACTGCACTATTTCTGGGGATGCAGAATTTGCCCACCTAGACATTTTTGAGGTGCATCTTCATTGGGTAGTCTGTCAGAAAAGTGCTATGATAGAGTTAAAGATTAATATTCTTTTTCCTGAAAGTCTCCAGTATTGTTTATACACAAAAACTGGATGACTTCAACAATACGTATATATTTTAAATCAAGCTTAAGTATGGCTGTGAATRCTAGTGTTAAGAGACTAGAGCAATATAACTGTAAGGAAAGGAATTATATCCTTAGCTGCAAGTCATTGAAGCTCCTGCAGGCTGATATAACTGAATGCATACTAATGCTTATTTCAATAGAATTATATTGGATAAAATATCATGTTAATAAATTAATTGATATAAAATCTATACAAAAATGCAGCTTCCCAAGCATAGATAGGACCTCCTCACCACTATCCTCATTTCTCAACTTTCTGCCCATAGAAGGCTTAGCACAATAAAGCCTGTTGTTAAGACTTTACGGTTGTCATACTGTGTTGTATTGCTTTAACATTAAATGGTTGCTACAATCAGACAGATGAGAGAGAACTGAAAACAGTCCCTCAAGACAGTTAAAATGTACCAACTTCACTTTTCATTTCATGGCAAGAGACTTCCTTCTGCTTTGCTGTAAAACAATGTTTCAATCATCACAGTTGCTGAAGAGTTGAGGACAACAGCTGCTTACCTCAGTATGTACATGGAAGAACAAAAGCACATCAGAGCAAGGACCAAAAGAACAAATGTCATGAGGTTTTCTCTCACCATTATGAAATGGCTTTACAAGTACATAGGTCTTAACTGAGTTAGTTGAAAATAGTTGCCCTCAGTCTTTGTCACATTATATAATAAAACCAAAAGTGAGCTCTCTAATCTATCAGAACAGTGATCTTCCAGCTCTTGGAGTGCTATCAGAGGGAAAAAAAAAAAACAAAAAAACCCAAACACACACACATATTGCTGTAATAAGCACATTGCTGTATGCTTACTGCTCTGTCTTCACTGTGATGGTTCATTCAAAGTTAACTTATTCAAAGTGGCCTAAAAGCTCTTGATTGTCTGTCTGTACTAATATAGTCATGATGGTCTTCAAAATCAGAATGGTATGCATAAAGATGTGGATCACTTCACTGAAAACAGTTATCTCCATGTTTTGTGGGGAGGTAGGGATAAGAGGAAAGGACAAGATTAACTGATTGACTGTCAAAAGATGTGGTTAAGGTATGAAGATCGTGCGGATCTCCATTCTGTGAAGGTGAAAACAAGAAATAAGATAAGAACTCACTATTCAGCCAAATGACTTTGGAATTAATAGAAGGCAGATATAGCATAATTAGGTTCTCTTTATGTGCATATATGTCTTTATATGCCCTTGCCACTGTGTTGCTGATGAACACTTCAATTTTACTTTAACTGTGATGAATGAGGCAGGCAGTAATACCACAGCAACCCACACTAGGGTGTACTCATCTTTAAAACTGCAGTGGAATAGTAGTGTCAAAAAATCCTACACATCAATCTATATCTGTCCTTCTGAAGAGGTTATATTGGGCTTGTTTCTAGCTGCACAACACAGTGTAGGTGCTCACAGGGAGTACATGAGCCACGCAGTGACCAAAGATAGGTGAGAAACTCTCATAGAGGAACTCTCTGATAGAACATTGAAGTGAGGCTGAAATGCAGATTATCAGGGTTCTTGTAATACAATCACTTTTTTTTTTTAATTTTAACAATTAGAAAAGACTTTGTAACTAACATTGAACCTAATTATACATAGAACATAACTTCCTCACTCACTTGCCTTGGGGACATGCAATTTCCAGATGAATAATTTAATTTGTCCTTATTAAAAAAGGCACAAAATTCTATTTTTACTATGTTTATCTAAAATTCTTCTTAAAAATGTGAAATCTCATATAACCAGAAAACATGAACATTTAATTAATCATTTACTCCATCCCATCATAATCACCAGGCCAAGAGAATTCCAAATACATACCACTGAATTACTGAATTAATATCCTGAACAAATACAGTTGGTATATCACTCTCTGAAAATCAGTAATAACTACAGCAAAATATTCTAATGAAATAGAATGTTCTTTGAAATTATGCTTCCCCGTGGAAACATTTTCACAAACAAGATTTCAAAGCCAATGTTTGCTATATGAAACCAAGTTTAGGATTTGGCTCTCCAGTATTTGACTATGATATGATTATTACTGGTTTCATTACCAGTAAAAAATAATGGGGTTTTGTAGTAGCATATAGTTTTATAGTACATAAGTTTTGTTTCCAAATTCCATGCCAATTATAAAAATTACAATTATAAAAATGTTTAATTTCACAGAATATTGAAAGTCTCCCCAATCCCAGAATCGATTTGCATGTATGGAATTTTTAGTGATAAGGCACTCTGAAAGTATAGAAAATTTAAACATGTATCTTCAGAAAAGTTAAATTGCGAGGGTGAAATTTATGAAAATAATGCCAAAAGATATCATAAATACAGAGACATAAATACTAAAATATGAAAGACCTCAAATTAGTGAAAGTGCTAGCAAAAAATACTGCTTTGTATTCACATAGTCATGAATACTTTACAAGAAGATACTTCAATCATATATCCTGCCTCCAATAAAATAATTCTCTATATTAGCATTGCTAATAAGTTAACTTTCTAAGTAAAACTGATTTTCAATTGAAACTGAAGTGCTGCTATAATTTAAGGTTCATTACAACTTTTCCAGTCAAGCTCTATGTATATGTTTTTGTAGTATATATGAGAAGGAGTCTTACATGGTAAAAAGGAAATACTGACATATTTACCACTCATATAATTTTTATTATTCTCCCTATCAAAAGCTAACCTTTAATTGAGCTTGCTGGACCAAATATGAATAATTTTTAATAGCTCTCTTAAGTAATTGAATTAAATTTAATTCAGGTCTGGAACTTTGGTAGAGTGGGAATTTATTGCTATCTATTCATATACACTTTTATATATAATAAATCAAATCAGATATTTTAGGAACTTCTTGTAATCACTCAAAAGCAATCTGGATTATTCAAACAGAATGGAATACTATATATTTACCATGAGAATAATACAAAAATAGATGTCTATTTTATTTGTATGCCTTCTTCAAGAAAGGTCTTCATTTGTGGAATGTATAGAATCTCTACTATTAGATTTCCACAGGAGAGTTGGAAAAGGAAAACTGCTAGGAAACTCGCCCAGTATATCTTAACATGCTTGTTTACTGCTGCAGTGTTTTGGATCTTCTTCTTTTCTAATCCATGCAATCTTTTATTCACAATTAGTGGAATTGTTTACTATGATCTCTTCATTTCTCAGTATGAACAGTTCAGACATATGCACATTCATCACCCACAAGACACTCGCTTGCAACGTGCCTACGATTATAAGGTCCTGGTCTATACCTGAATAATACTTGAACAAGAAAAAAGTGTCAAGATGAGCTCACTGAATTTGAATGTATTGAATGCAATAACCATCCTGATTAGGCAAGTAACATGGATTTGAATGCAGGTCATTAAAATGCTTTAAAAATGTGTACAGGAGTTTGAAAAGAGACAGGCTGCCCAGTTACAATTCATATACTTCACGTGTCTGTGGCAGATAAACAACTGTGGCCTTAGAAGCACCCGTTTAAAATCCTCCTGCTGTGCACAGGTGTTCCTCCTTCAGCCCTGAACACAAGGGCTATTTTGGCTAACGCACCTAACGCACCAAAATCACCTAAAGCCCATCGGTGATTTTTAATGTTGAAAAAGGTTAAGAGTGCTATGATTTAAATGTTGTATTAAAGTCTCTTAATTCTATTTGCATTTTGTGTTTGCTAATCTATTTTCTTGGAAGACTTCTGTAAGCTACAAAATTGCATCTTCATTAGCAAATGCCATCTCTCTCAGTTAAGGAGATGAAAATTAAACCTGTGTAAATAGGTAGCATAAGGAAAAAGAATTAAAAAATAATGAGGATGGAGATATAAAGGAACTGAAATGACAGCTTTCAAAAATATTCTTAATATTTATTTATTCTCTATTATTCTTACCTATATTTATTATATATGTATATAGATCTGTAAATACATTCTGAAATTATTTGCAATCATTTATATTATATTTTAAATATAACTTAGTAGATAACACACTTTTTGTATTTTAAGACATAATTTATTTTTAACTATTTGTAGGACAGGATTTTTAAATTAAAATCATGTTTTTCTCACTTTCATAAAACAAAACAAAAATAACAATTTTTCTCAAAACAAATTATCGCTGGAGAGAAACCAGGAACAAAACTCTTAATAAGAAGCTGCATTTAGAAAACTTTGTAATTTCACTGCAATTTCATAAGAAAAATGTAATTTTATTAGTATATTCTTCCTTTTTAAAAGCAACTTGTATATACTGAAAATACAGATGATTCACCTTCACAGTCATTCTAAATTCATAAAATGAAAAAGAAGTTCTTTCTATTATGAAAAATATAACCAAATAAAAACTGTCTGATTTCAAATGAAAAATCTAATAACCGAAAAGAAAAAATTCTCATTTGGGCAAAGAACAGTGCAGAAGAAGGAAAAGGGTTTCATTATTTTCACAGAAGAAGGGATAGCTTCAATTGCATTTCGAACATAAAAAAGCCAATGAAGTGAATTAAAGGACAATTGATAAGCAGGAAGCAGGAACTGGTATGGTAGGATTTTTTTTTTTCCCCCAGGATACAAAGGAGGGGAAAGCTCCACGAAAATTAATGTAGACTCAACAAAGCAAGGATTTTCCCAGTATATGTAAAATCAAGAATTAATTTTCTCTTTGTTGAATCCTTTTAGACATTTCAATGACTCATGATTTCCTTGAGAACAAGATCTGCCTGAGTACCTCATTAAGTATCACAGTTTTATGGCTTTTTTATAAAATCTGCATATCTATTACTATCAGGCTAAATACCTCAAAACAGTATTGAAATGTGCATAGTTATTTTAACAGTTTGCAGGTTATATGCTTCACCTTGGTTATGGTCAGATTTTCTATTTTGGTTTATTCCAAAATTCAGCTGCTTTTTAGCCTAAATGTTATTTTAGAAAAGTTTGCATTTTCATATGTTAATCCCAGAAAACAAACAAAAAGAAATAATTCTTCATCCAGCAGTTATTAAACATCACTTACAATGCAGAAAATACTTATCAATATCAGTTTCTTTATTTCCCCAATATTACAATTAGTTTTCACTGTCTTGCTTGTGTTTATCAACTTTGCTATTTCATTACTATCTTTTCCCTTTTCTAATTAAAGGTTTGATTACATTTACAGCCGTTAAAGATTGTAATACAGGAATGTTTACTAAGTTCAAGAAATCAGATATGTCACCTCTTTGCAAAACTGCAAAGAGTTTATAAAAAGTAAGTAGTAGAACTTTCTTATTTAATTTATAGATATACTTATATGTATATTTATATTTGAATCTCAACAAGTAAACAACCTTATGGAAGCCAAAAGAATTACCTATGTATTTAAAGTTAACGTATGTTGAAACATCAAGAAATACCAGAGTCTAAGAACATTAGAAAAACAGCTTTAACCCCATCCTTCTGAAGAAGGAAGCAAGTGGATCTCATATCATTAAAGTCAAGCCAATGAAAAGCCTTTAAAAGCCTTTCTAGCAGACCAAATGGAACTGTCTGCCTATATATCTATTCTTTATTGCTCTGATTAAAAGGGAAAAAAAAAAGGCTTATTTCACTTTTTAAAAATGTAATTAATTGAGCCTTCAGCTTGGATTATCCTTACTCCAATCAAGTAGCATAATTAGTTCTTTTTGCTTTCAAAAGAACAAGAAAAATTTGAATTTTGCTTGCCATCACTCATTAGTGGAAAGGAAAGTGATTATTTTGCATCTCGGAGTACCGTGCAGCCAAACTAATCACACAGTAGAGGAAATACAAACACTGCATTGCTGCTCTCCTGGACACTATCTACCTTATGGGCCTGTTCCTCACTGTTTGTACCTGAATGCCTGCTTAAACGTACGGAACACTTGCAATACCTAAAGAAAGACAGCTGCCTATATCCTCTCTTTTTGGTATATTAAAGATAGATTCTGCCTTTCATCCTCACACCAATCGAAGCACTAATGAGCACGTACATTCACAGCCATACCACATTTACAAGCCATATTTACAAGACTTAAAGATATATATAAGCCTTATCATATATATGAAGCTGTATAATAATTTAAGGTATTGTGTTATGTCTTATCAAATACTTTATAATATACTAGTAAATATATACTTTGCTAAATTAAATATTATAATACTATTAATTACAATACATTCTTAAAAATGTTATATAACACTTAAGAGTATTATGAAAGTATCCGGTTTTATGAAACACATAATGCTTTATACGGTCACTTCATATTCTGAAAATCTCACAACTATTGATGAGGTAGAGGACACAAAGTAATGCCTGACAATAAGTCCTGTATACTTAAAAATAGACAGTAACAGACTTTGGAAACATTGTCCAGAATGTCAGAATTAATTACAAACTATTCTTGCTTTCAAAATAGTAGTATTTTCTGGGAAAAAAAAGCAGCATAAGCCAACTGCATTTATGTAACCTGTCACAGACAGGATTATCTTGGTTCTAAGGCAGCCACATATCCAAAGTGCTGCACAGTGTCATTATTCAGTAGCAGAACAAATTTTGATTTGAGGCAAGAGCTGTCAGCCTACCTAACAACAGGGAAAAATGTCATCAATTGAAAGATCCACAACAGGGTGATCACTGCAATTCACAGTACATTGTTTCATAACACAGACTGTATGAAAAACATCAAATGCCTTACAACRGGGATACTCTGCTCTCCATTCTAGGTAAAATGAGATGTGAAATACCTCATTTGAACTGAAGCAAGCATGGGCAAGAAGAGGGATGACAGAACTCAGAGAAAGTCTCTGCAATACAGTCATGTAACACGCCAGCCTAACCGTGCAGAAAACAAGCCTGATCCAGCACCTGACAAGTTTGCTCCAAATGTCTGTCCAGAAGTTTCTAAGAAAAGCATCTTTCCTGATCACCACAAATCTGTGGTTATAATTCTATTAGCCGACTATAACTGTAATTACAAATTAGACGTATTCTATATGTTCATCTTCTTTCCACACAATCCTGCTATAGATAAAGTTGGACATTATTCTAAATCCCTATGGGCTATCTTATTTTTGCTTCTGCCCTTCTGAAATATTGAACATAAGTAAAAAGTCCAGTGAAGGTCTTCCCGACATTTACTCAGCTCTAAGGGCGTATACTCAGTTTACGCCCCAGATCAGTCACCTTAACCCTATTTGAAATAGTGCTCTCAAATCCTTCCCCACTGACTCGCTGTCATAAAAGAGCTGTCAGCACATACACTATAATTTGATAATTTTATATTCCTGTTAGGTGGCTGCAATGTTCTGGCCACTTACCACTGCCCTAAAGTGCTCTCAAGCTCTGTGCCTTTCTTTCTCCTTCACTTTCAGTATTGACATCTGAAATGTACATTTGAAGAGAGATGAGCAAACGCAAAAGGGCATGTGGCAGCACTGCAGCGGTGGAGGAACTCCTGTCAGAAGGTGGCACTTGCTGTATCATGCAAACTTCTCTACATCCACCAAGAGCAGAGCCATAGCGTTGTACACACATACCATACACATCTGCAAGCGGACCAGCCACCCCACAAAACAGAGATGATGTCAAAGCAACAGCAATCCAATTTGTATCTTATGTATTTCCTGAGTATTAGAAGTATATATATCCATACATATATTCATACATTTATATGGTAGAAGAGTAAAGCAGACAGAAATGTATATAACATAAGACACAGAAGGCAAATGTAAATTTACAAATGTTCATTGGTAAATTAAGACCAATTTTTTTTTTTACAAATGTAGGCCTTCTTCTAATTAAGTTTGTAAAGGCAATTAAGATCATAAAAAGAAATGCAGTAAGACTGTTTCACAAAAGCATGAAGAAGAATATATTTTCACACAAGCAGGCACGACATYGTAGGAAGGACGGACAGGTGTTAGAGGAACGAGATGAGAAGCAATGTACATGAAGACAAATGAACTGATTGTATGAAAAGCTTTTAAAATGTTTGCAATATGAACAGGAGTCAGTGGAAAAGTACAAGGATCAGATTGCCATAATGACAGTTGCTGGTGTTAGTGAAAAGTGGGAAGCAACTTCTGACAAAGGCTGATCTCAGAAACCAATTTCTTAAGGCAAAGCACAGGAAAAAGGAAAGGAGGACTCAATCCTAAAGGCATATCTGAGAAATTGAGCAGATTGGGTGAAAAGGTGGCTATCCTGACAGAAGTAATATGTGAAGAATAATTAAGTTCAGGGTCAGCAAGAACACCAATATTCTTGTTCCATACAAGCATGAATGCTCAATGAGAAAGGTTGCTGGAGGAGTAGACCCTCTTGCCAAACAGAAACATTTTTTTTCTTTGATATATTTATTGGAAAAAGACTGAGCCAATACAAAAGTCGACAGAAGGTTACTAGAGAAGGATGTAGATATTAAATTCAGTCAAGTATTGAACTGTGATAGAGGCAGGCTTAATGATACAAACAGGAAAAAAATACATTACCATAGAAGAAGAAGGCATAAAGGCTATCACGAACAAAAATATAGCTATTCAATCCAGAAACAAAAAACATTCACTTTTTACTATTGAAAATCCATCTTAATTTTTTAAGCAGGAAAATTAACTTCAGTAAAGATATATGCAGAGATATAAAGAAAAAAGAGTAATTTTATCTTCTACATCTAGCTGTCCGATGAGCTTCTTCAGGAATGAGATGAATAATTTCTTATGTTAATGTTTCATTTTTAACGGACAAGAACTAGTCAAAACATCAATGCCCATTTTTCAGGTAAATGCTATGCAAAAGAATAGCAATTAGTTGACGAAGAATATTACATAAAAGGCTTTCATTAACCTAAATTTCACCAAATTTCATGAAATTAAATTTTCATGAATATGAAAATTTCAAAGCTACAGGACAAAAATGCTACTTTAAATATTAATTTTAAGTATTTACGTTTATAATAAACACTGAATAGGAAAGAAACAATATGCTTCTATAGTTTTCCATTAATCAAAACCAGTTATTCAATGCCTATTGCGTAGTGTATCAATATTAGTAAAAAAGAGTCGTTCAGCACTTACTGTGCACTTACTGTGTCATCTTGCCCATCTGCACGTGAACACCTTTCTTATGAATTCTATCAATAATATTCCAGAATACATCAGTAAATCCTCATAGGCACCTCAGAAAACATTGCAAAGCCTTCGTTCTTGATTTGCTATAGGAATGATCCTTCATTTTTAGTAAGGATTTCAGTAAAGCTGTTGATTTTACGCAGACCACCCAATACATAGCAGTATATTGAAGGACAGCAATGTAAAACTTTAGGACAGTAAGTCAAAAGACTGATACGGACGAGATAACAGAGAAAGACATTTACCTATACAGTGAACTGTAATATTTCAAATCGATCTAACAACTCTGTCTTGGTAAAATAAAATAATGGTTAATATACAATAAAAGAACTGAAATCATAGCATTCTCTGCTTAAGAGACTAGCCCTTTCCCAAGGACACAATAGAGATAATGAGCCTAATACTTCTGCATGCGTAATGCAGATGTATTGCACCAGGGAAGTGCATCATCCTAACTCCTTATCCTCTTTTGCATTTTTTTTTTTGGCCAAAACGAGTAGTCCTTTACACCTGAGTTACATGCAGGTTTTTTGTGGGGAAAAAGTGCTGTGTTACTCAGCAGCACTAGAAAGACACACAAACAGTCCTCACTGAACAGTCTGCTTCCTCTCATCCCATTCATGTGCTACTACTACTCTCTCCTATTATTTTAACCTCAGCTTAGTGCTAGGAAGTCGATTATTATGGAGAAATTTATGTATAAAGCAATTTCAGATCTTCTCAGAGAAAAATAACAGAGGGCCCAGACCAAACAGCTTTAAGAATTTTCCCTTAGATTACATTGGTAAAACTAAGAAAAGAATTCAGTGGCTCTAACTGGACTTAGAAGTCCAGCTGATAACAAAAAAGAAAGACGACGATTTCAGCGAGATGCTCTCAATTTTGATTTCTGATAAATTCATTTCAGTGCAAGAAGTTCAGTATAAAAGTTAGTATTTTAACTGAACTCCTTACTTTACGTTACTCTCAAAGTTCTGTGTTCAGATGTCTTAATTAAAGTCTTCCTCAGTCTACCAAACAATAATGATTAATAATCATTATTAAGATCAAGATTTTTACAGATTTATGTGTTTGAGATTGTGTATAGTCATTACAGGCTTCCCGTGAAACATATCTTTTCACTGTTGATTTGTAAGAGTATCAGGCAATTGGGTAGAATGCAATGCAGTCATGTTTCCCTTTGGCAAGAGAAAGCAGCAGAAATTGTGTACCTGAATTCTTCTTCCAGTGGTTCATAATAAATTACAGAAGGTTCAGATAATCCCCACAGCCTGTGGAGAAGAAATCTGAGAACAGATCTGAGAAACAGAGAAATCTGTCTCCTTCCCAGGCCTATTCATCCACACTTGATCAGTAAGCAATCTCCTAAGCTCTATGCACCCACAGAATGGGTATTCTCCTCTATATCTTTAAAATACTAATGAGATTTACACAACTACAAGACACACACATACTATTCACCCTGTAGCAGTTATTTTTTTCCTAGTTGTGACAAAAGGGAAGTATAAAGGTAGGAAACCAGAGCATTCTGATCCCAAACAGCTATTACTGTAGGAGTCTGTTGTCAGTGAGACACACAAATTCCTCCTTTTCATTCATCCATTCTTTCCTCCCTCYCATGTTCATTTACTGTTTCTCATACTCAGATAAGTCTTAGGGCTCTTACTGGGACTGACAAAGTCTATCCCACCACTGCTACTTGTGTAGCTGTGCTCCTTTTAAGTCTATTCCTGGGTGTCCACAGTTCATAATGTGTTTTAAGGCAAACTATCCAGAAGAGTTCTCCAAAGTTCTTAAGGACTAAAATGGCAAACAGGAAATTCATTTTTAAAAAGACTAAGCTTGCGTAAGTGTGAAAAATACCCACTCAAAGCTCATATCACACTTATAGATGAGAAACAAGAGGCAGACCTAAGAAAGGTCAATTGCACAGTATGTGACTATAAACTCCTGCAGGTCATGTCATGTTACTCTGCACATACAGACGATTTTGGGGATGAGGAATGAAAGAATCAGGTAAATAAGCAGGATGGGAACATACATTGACAAAGTTATTTTCTTATGGAAATCAGAAGCTGACTAGCTGACCAACCCACAGCAGCTGTGCAAGCTTACTCTCCAAGAAAGGGTTAACTCTGCAAAGATCAGTGTTAACTCCCACACAGATTTCTGCTGGAAATCTATCAGGTTGCTAGGGTAGCATGCTGTGCATAAAGGCTGCTCCCTGGCTGAGTACCCTCCCTGCAGACACATGAAGCCCTAATTATGAGGTGTACAAATACAGAAGAGTTTCTGTGGGCTATGGAGAACCATCACCAAATGCACTACTTCCTTTAGCCCAGGAGTTACAGACCCATTGAACTAGTTTTCTGCTCCTCTCCTTATGCCTGCATTACTGCAGAAGAGGCTATTTGAAACTCCTCTGTTAACTCTCTGACCACAAAGGCTGCTCAATGTCTTTCTCTTACTCTTTAATTTCAAAATGGATGGACTTTAATATCCAAACAAAAGAATGCCTGAATAGCAAGCAATAACTCCCTACCCTGAAAGAGGATGATACTGTGAAATGACAGTGGGATTACGGTTCCTCCTTATCACTTGCAATTTAGGTATTAATGAGATTTTCTATTTTCTTTTTATTTATTCGTTTATTTTTATTTTTATTTGCAAGCTTATTTAAAGACTACATAAGAAATCAGAAACCACTTCCTCATTTTTGGTTCCATACTTCCATTATACAACTTTATTTATTTATTTATGCATTYATTTATGCTTTAGTTTTTGTATCCTGATGGTAAGTGGGAGGAGGAACCTCTTTCTTTCCTTCAAGTTCTCAATTTCATTTTGTTCCTCCAGCATCTATTTTAAGACTCCTTTGCTTCCTACTTCCCAAAAGCCTTCCAGCTCTTTAAAGCCCAGTATTAAGCCACTAAGGGTGAATGTAGGGGTAATGCAAGCCTCCTTGCAGGTTAACCACCACCTCTCCTGTTAAATGCAAAGGAAGGGTGGCTAAAGAACTGTCTATTCCTGGCTGCTGAGGGCTGTGTGCTATTTCTTCAATGCTTTCCCTGATGCTCCAAAAAGAAAATGATGAGACAGAGATTCTTCTGCACACTAGTACATAAATCCAATTGCCAAACACATTGACAGCTTATATATGCCAAAATGGAAAATATTGCATTTCTTAACTATTCAAGGGTACTACCATGCTGCTTTCTACAGAATAAGACTAGTGAGACAAAACAGAACAATGTTGGTACTCAAAAAAAGTCAGAGGTGACTTTCTTGAACAGCAGAGAGGCAGAAGAAATACCCTTTCACATACAGTATAAACCCTTCTCAAATTCACAGTTTTAATATGCTTGCTGTCATATTTRTTTTATAGCTTAGCATCTTTTGTTTTCTTTATGCTTTAGATGCCCTTAACAAATATCCTCGTGCAAGTATAGCTAAATTAGGATGAGAAGGTGAGAAAGATTTATAATGTTGCCAGAGCTGTCAGGTRGACTATGAACATGAAATGTTTCATCCGAAGAACTATTCTCTGCTTACCATTTCTTTTAAAACCCTCCTTTTTTTTTTTTACTAACCTACAAACATCAATGCTTTTGAAACTTAAAGGGTAAATGATTCATAAAAATTAGAAGAGCTGCTTTGTGTCTTTCTTGTGAGTGGAAATCACAGACAAATATGACAAACATTAATGTAATTAAGTTTAAAAAACTAGAATTTGCACCTGTTAGTGTTTCTCCTCTTACACCTGACTAATGTAAACCAAGCCCTCCTTGGTTCCTTTCTGCTTCCTTCCTATACTCACCTGAGTTCATGCTGAAAAGGCTTCATCTCTTCATGTTTTATGTATTGCATTGAATGTACTAGAGGAAGAATTTATTTAGGTTTGCCAGGCTGCATGATCTTCCCAAAAACATTCAAGACAAAAAGAAGGAAACTCAATGACACCCAAGTCCCTTACTGTGTTTACTTACCTAAGAGACTTGAAAACTACATTTATTCCTCTAATAAACTTGAGAACTATCATATTAATTATACTATTTTTAAATTATGTACTTTTGCTACTGCATGCCTCTCTCTCTTTGACCAAATATCTTCCTCATGAACATGATGATGTCACAGACTGTTGGTTAAACTTTTTGGTTCCTTCATGAAAAGTTTCAGCTGGCAATCTTCAAAAACAAACAAACAAACAAACAACAAAAAGAGCTTTTTGAAGCTCTTTTTAACTAACCRTTTTGAAGAAACAAGAAAAACAAAAATTCTTAGGTCACTTATAATGATGGGCCAATGATTCTGCTCATGGCAGGAGGACTCCACTGTTCTCCATACACTGGCTATGGCCTTGTCTCTACATTCTAACAAGATACAGTAAAGAAACATAAAAAAAAAAAGACACATGAAAGAAAATAAAAGGTCGAGAAGTAAAAAATCGATCAGCCCACAGCCTATGGATCCTGAGAAAGRTGAAAGTCCCACTAATTCATAGTATTACTAGAAAATATTTAAATAGATATAAGAAACAAATCATAATTCAACCTTAGGAGATTAACAGAACTGTGGTTAGGTTAGAAGATGTCAGCAAGATTCTAAAGAAAGTAGCTTGATCTGGCAGAAACAGCAAAATTCAGCAGAGAAAACTGTCTACTACTACAAGGCAAAATATGTCTGAGAGTAGACAGAAGTGAGGATCACTTGTCTAGAAGTTATTAGTGACTTTAAAAAGTATTTTTAAATGCAAAGATAATCTTTTGAGGCTAAACAAAAGAAGAAAGGCAACTTTATTTCCTTCATTTCCTCAAAGAAGAGGGATGCCTCTCATATTTCATCTTCTGATGAAGGACAAAGTGAGGATCAGGGACCAGGGACATTTCAGAACTATAATGATGAAGAGATCAAAGATCAGTTGCCTTGGCAGTAAGTAATATTTCTATCCCCAGCCAAGTGAGGACATGAAAGTATTTGGTATGAGACAGTTAATAGCTGTATGTAGTGTAACTACATACAAGACTGTCTCCCTAAGCATGCTGTGACAGAAAGCTTGCATAAATCAATCTGCATAAAACTTTTGTATCTATCTAAGAATAAATAAACAATATCCAAACTCAGGAATCTCCTATCATTCTATTCAAGCATTATTGTTATTTGTCAATATAAGCAAGTTTCCCTTGTGTATCTTACAGTAGGGTTCAAGTGAATTCTATTTTTTGCTCACTTCAGGGTATCTGTTATCTTATATTTTTAATTTAATGCATATTAAAAATGGGGCCATATAAAAATGAAACAGCGCCAAGTTTCTGAAGTGAGATATAAAACTCACTTTCTAAACTTCAAAAGAATAGTTATGCTTTAAGACTCTCAGCTTTTAAGTATTTCTCATTTTGTTGTGATTGTTTTTGCCAGAGGAGAGGACTTTTCCAACTTCCTTTCTGAGGCTTGGAAGTGGAATGTTATGTTAAGCGTTTCAGGGGTTTTTTATTTCAAATCAGCTAAGTTTCTTGCAGCATCCTTAGATTAAGAGGCATTACTATTTTTTGTTAGATTCATGTTTTAATATTGTATCCTATTTATATACAGCCTGAAATGTTCTAAGAGAACTAAGCTTTGAGTTTTGTTCATTATTTGTATTTTTTCCCATCTCTGGAATTAAAGTAAGCAGCCCTGTTTCAAGATACTAGCTCTCTCATTCATCTTCTCTGTATTCCTCGCTTGCAGGCTTCTCTATGTACAAGAAAAGGTAAATCCTAAACAGGAATATCTAAAGCTGTCTCCAATAGGGGATCTTAGTGAATGAAGATTTTTTTTAAAAAAAATCCAGTTTTGACTTTATGCCTAYTAAGGAACGACATAGGGAGAAATGAACTTCCATTTTTTACATTTTATTTTACATAAAACCGGACCGAAATTAGTTTGTCCTGAGCATTTTTTTTCTTTAGGCACTGTRTAAAAGATATATTCTTGTCCAATTTCATTCACTACACCTAAGTCTTTGAATCTGCTACAAAGCAGAAAATATGGGATAGAATCTAACTCCATTGTTACTCCAGTGTTTGGCAATGTGATGATCCACACGACCAGAAATTTTCTCAGGGTCCTTGCATGGGATCAAGAAGGCATGATTTTGTCTGAGCCATACGACTAATGTCCATTCAGATTTCTGCCAGGCTGTGAGACAGAGCAAATAAAAAGGTATCACAGTATCACACTCCTCAAAGAGCAGACTCTTTGAAATAATTTCTAGTTATAAAAGAAGTTAGTCTAATATTTTCTGCTGCTCCTCAAATTTAGACATAGCAGTTTTAGGTTTTCAGACTCATCACAGAAGACTGGGATATTTTCTGCATGTGCAGAAATGCAACTAGCACAAGTTGTTATAATTAAAACCAACCAATGAACCAAACAACCAACCAAACATGCAAATAAATAAACAAACAAAAGACATGCACAAAAAAAGCACCTGGGTCATGTTTTCTGATAGTTACTGGTAAATTCAGTGACCTTGTAAGTATTTAAGTCTCTATATCCCTAAGAAAGTTGAATAACAAAAGTGTTTCTGCATATAGCACTGTATTAGTACATACGGTAAGCTTTCTTTTTTTCCCCAAGGAATTCTCTTAAACATAATATAAAGTCATCTACTACCATCCTGAAATGCATGTTAATACTAACGCAAAGGCAGCAGCTTGACATATTTAGCTGATAAAGATTTCAGTTTTCTAACAGATAATGAYAGCTTTACTTTTCCTAAAAGACAGCTTGCAGTTCATGTTGGAGGTTCACCTGTGTACACACATCATTGCAGAAGGGCCACAATCCATTTTAAACAACCTCCATTCTGCATTTTTGTGACTCATCGTGACAGCATCAACAATGTAACTGAGTCAGAAAAGACAGACACACGGCTCCCATAAGGAATAAGACATTCACATGCCTTATTTCATATAATACCAAGTACAATTTAGCGTMAATTCCAAACCCCAGGTTTCTTTTATGTAAAACTTCAATATGATAGAAAAATAACTAAACAATGCAAAACGRCAAAACTATTTTGAACATCATACAAAGGTAGTATGATAACAGAATGAGCAAAATCATAATCTCCTGCTTACCAASCATTAAGAAGAGAAATATCAATGCTTTTATACAAATTGATTGATGATGCAAAAAAAACTATATTAAGGATGAACATACAGAGTTCTAAATATAGTACARCACTGAGAACCCTCAGAATGATTTCCTGCTATGAAGGGTTTTTTCTACCCTGCTTTCCAGTTTCCTCCCATTCCTGAAAAATGAAGTCAGCCATGTCATGACCCTCTCTAGGGAAACATGGTCTTTGACAGCCCAGCTCCATCTGAGGTAACAATCTTAACCAGACTTCATTTTTGTGCTTATATGTAGGCATGTGTGTACACACTCATATATATCACATATCTACATGGACATATGCCCACAAACAGGTAATGCAAACAGAGCATATCATTATACTGACTGACACTGTCTGCAAGCAGGAGTTCTGCTGTAACAGCGGGCCTTTTTGTTCATATTCTTTGGGACTCTGTGATAGCAAATTTGTCGCAATACCAGTGACTTGGCCTTCCATGAAAATTTGGGAGTAAAAGCTCGGTGTATACCCTATGTGCTTCAGGTACACTACTCTCCTGGTTAACAAGCAATCAGGAATGTCCCCGATAATTTCAGCATGAGCCACTGCTAGACTTCAAAGATTTTTGGAACTCTACAACATTCACATTATTGGACACTTCACTGATAATATTCTAAAGACAATAAAACTGCAAAAAACAGGTTGGAATAAAAAACTACATCCTCACCCAGCGTGAAGACTGCAGCTTGTCAACTAATACAGTCACAGGAAGCCAGAACAGCAGCACAAAAGGAAAGATGTTTTCCAAGGCAAATATCATGTTAGTGGAGTTGACTGGGAGTGGGAGATTAAAAAATCATTTTTCCACTGGCATTTTTACACTAAGTCATCTTACATATGACAGAAATCTCAACTTTTCCATGCATGCCACAGATTTTACGGTACTCTTTGTGTTTATTAGTTTTGTCAGCAGTCTCCCATGGGCATTTTGACTGAAGTTTATGATTTCCTCTAAAGGACTTTACATGTTTATTTACTGAAGTGGTATATAAATGAACAGAACATCAAAGTGAATGACTGAATATTAAATAAATAAAAAGCACAGTTTCACAAACACAGTAGAAAAGTATCTCATTTAAGAGTCTATCAAATTCATTATTCAATATATCTGTTTTTCTAATACTGATCCCAGACTCTGTAAAGGCAAAGATATCACTAGTGCAGCACAGGATGGTAGAACAATATGAATTGTTTGAGGCTTTAAAACTGCAAGAATTATCCACATTACAGTGAGGGATAAGGTAGGCTGCAGGGAACTGCCTCTTCCCTTTCCACAAAGGCAGGTGGTCAAGGATGACAGGCATGTACAAAGCTCCCTTTCAGTCAACACATTTAGACAAGAACAGAAGAAGATTAAATCTTCACCACAGACATTCCCAGAGAAGAATATTTCCCCATGGAGAATGGCAAAAACAAAGAAAAGAACTGTAATTCCCAGAGCCTGCCACTGTACTTAGAATATCTGCAAGTTAAAGCACTGATCATTCAAGTGCTCAAGTAAGCAGCTACACCCTGATGTTCAATGACATTTCACAGCAATAATTAAAATGCTAATGTAACATGCAAAAAATCAATGACAAATATGACCACTAAAGAAAAAAAAAAAGACATCAGAAAGTTCATGGTCACACATTTCAAAAAGTCCAATCAAGTTGGTATAAGAAACAATGGATAAAAATGGAATGAAGAATGAAATAGTCACAGAGAAAAGGAGGGACTGCTGAGAAATTTTAAAAAGATTTTAATCAGGACAAAATGGTAATGAGATTCTGAAGTAAAATTCCGATTCCAGTGACGATTTCCGGACATCATTTCATTCCTATGATTTACAATTTCTTCAGTAGAACTGCACCATTCAGAGATCATGGAGTTTTTTATATTAATGGAAAATGTTAACTACCACTGTGATCCATAACACTTCCTTTTTCTTTCATCAAACTAGTGGTCCGGTGCTGATCAAATGATGAAATAAAGAAAAATTAATTGGTAAACCAGCAGGAGAAGGTATTTTTAATCTGTTTTTAAGCAAAACCAAAACCAAAGAAAACAGAGGAGCTTTTTCACCTTGTTTTGTTTCACTTCTATTTATAAGAGTGCAATTTCACTTAACCTGTGAAAACTGTGTATAAAATTCTTGTCTAATATCTTTATTAGCCATTACTTACCTCCTGCCAAGAGAATAACTTACATCACAACTCAAACACATTGGAAAGCTATGATCTTATTTTTCTCAAGTTTTCCCCTGTATTTTTTTAAACAGGAAACATGCAAAAATTAAGAGAAATAAATATTTTTGGTTTTTTCAACTCCATCTGTCAAAAAGCAAAATAAAYAGAAAAGGGCACCGCATCCCACTGGCTGTGATTTGAATTGACTGAATGAGAGTTTGACAAGTCTAAAAGGCCAGCAAAAGACACACAGACTCTCCCTCATTAGGTTTTTCACAACAGTGACTACAGACCGCTATGAATGCACAGTACTATGAATAATAAAACATCTGTGAATTACATAATGTCACTAAGTAAGTTCCAAGTGGTATGCATACATTAACCCACAAATACAAGCTGGTACTTATTTAATACAAAATCAGCAAAAAGATAATGGTGTTTCTCAAAGGCTGTGCAAGTCCATTATGCTGTCCAAATCACATATACTACGCCAAGAAAAGTAATGCTGTTGTTATACCATAATAAAAGTAGTCATAGCAACAGCTCTTAGTGACAGGTAGAGATATCTTGGGGAAATGCATCAAATTTAACAAAATAATTAAACTAAACATAAATTCTTCTTGCATTTTCAACTGTTCACAGTTTACAAACCAGATACTGAATATGAAGAAGTTTTATTTAAGACCAATATTTTCATACTTCATATTGTCACTGAAATGCACAGCGAACCTACTAAGAAACAGCACCTCTAGCAAATCAGTTTCAACCCTTCTTCACAGCAYTGAAGATTGTACATAGATTGATTGAAATTTTGTGGGGTGTTTTTAGAGGCCCCCCCASTCCTCTCCTCCCAAGATTAGTGATAAATTATTTTAAAATTTGCATGTATTATATTATTTAATGAAGGATATCCTTCATTTTTTATTGCTGCAGCCAGGCTTCTTTCTAAGAAGCTACAGTTGTCTCTCGGCAGTRTAATGCAGAAATGGATCTGTAATCATAAAGAGGATTTGAAGCTATGATTACTGCATGTATATTCTTAATGTCTAATTCAGAACGGGATGAAATATATATATATATATATATAAAAAACTATTGCTTAAAGCATCAGTCTGATTTCTTGAGATTTCAGTGAATTTTCTTTAAAAACATCATTTCTTTAAAATAAAATTTTATTTCAAAAAATTATTCTGTCTTTGTGAAGTTTCACACTGTTTTAACACATTGCTTAATAAAAATACAGAATGTGTGATCTTGTTTATTAATAGGATGATATAATTATATAGGAAAATCTTTAATACGGTTTACAGAAAGGAGAAGCATAATTTTTACCCATGTGTAGCCATGCTTCGCCTCATACATCTTATTAACTACTTTACCACATTGAGACCTGATCCAAAACTCATTGAAATAACTAAGATATTTTTTATCTTATTTTCTTTAGTCAGAAGTAGGCCCTGAAGATGTTATACCCCGTTCATTCTTCCTGTCCAATGTAMAGCTCTCCTAGTCTGTTTCATGATAGCAACCTCTGTTTTAAACTCTATTGTAGGTTAACATAGGAGAGGTTTATTCAGGACAAGACTCAGACTATAGGATTTAGGAAATCAACAGATGGCTTTAGAGAAAGTGTATTTAAAGGAGATTTTAATTTTAAATGAAAATAATTTGTGATTGAGTATGTAACTAAAGCTCAGGTATGTATTTCATCTCTACTCTAGAAATAATTCAAGACAGATCTTCTAGGTTACCATATGGACCATATTTCATTCCTCCTACTGAAAGTAGATTATGGAAGGGCTAAAGCTACTTATGATATTTCAAGCTTACCAGTATTAATTTGAATAATAGATGAGGCAAGTATGATTGGCAACCATTCCAGCTGTACAAATTACAAATCTCTTCAACAGAATTTCAAAGAATTGCAAAACTGAGTATCAAAAAATTTAGTGCTGAATTTATCTTCCATTTTTCAGCACAGTAATACCTCTTCAGAGAGCAGCATTCACTGCACTCTCTTGTAGAAAGGAACTGCATTATTGCTATTGTCAATAACACGAGGAGGTACAATGAACATGTGGAGAGCAAACGTGGAATTCTTAGATATGAGCATGTCTAAAGGTCTGCCAATGTGCAGGAATGTAAAACACTACCRCGAGCTAGGAATTCCATCCCAGGTGCTAGTCACTGGTGTCGGACTGGGGACTGGAGTTCCGATTACCTTTTCCTTCCTGTTCATGTACAGGCCCTGCCAGACAGATGCCCAAAACAGAGATGACACAGATGTCCAGAACTTTCCTCCTTACCACCTGTCTGAATTCATGCTGCTTATTGTGTGATATGGATAACCATATACTTTCCCAGTACTGACAGTTAAGGTCCATACTTTCAAATGACTTATTCATTGGACTAACCTATATTTAGGCCACCTGTGAGCATTTTTTAAAAAACTACCATATTATCTAACTGAACTAGAGTAGCTACTGTAATTCTCTCTTGGCACAGTTCAACATGGCCAGAATATTACAGGTTCAGCAGAATTGGTATCTAGAGTATTATAAGGTTTTACTATATTTCTTATAAATTCTTATAAATTAGGCAAAAATGTTACGGTAGAGTTGTAGGACAATTCCCTGCCATTTTTATCGCAGTAATAATGGAACAAGTTAGCATTCTGAAAATGGCAAAGTTGAAATTTTTAAGCCAAATCTGGCTTAAATCTGGCATTTTGACTTCAATTTATAAAAATACTCCATATTTCTATATGAGCAGTGTCCTTTCCCAAACTTTTCAATATTAAGAAATCAGTCTGAATGTCTCAATCAGCATATTTCCACTGAAAGTCATGAGCAGTAATTACTTAAGCACTCCTCAGCATGTTCTGTAACATAAGAAATTTTATACCTATTTAATAGACCAGATATTAGGCTCAGAAGACGAGGGTAACCTCATGCATGTCAATCCAGCAGGTCAGTGGCATCAGTAAGAATACAATGCAGAATTCTTGATTTCCAACTCCAAGTACTACTCCAAGTACTATGTAGTAAACCACACTTTGTATAGCCTACGTATTTGAAATGAGCATAGCTCATGCCATAAAAGTAATCTGTGGGRCAGTTATATACCCTACTGTATGTATGTATGCAACATACATACCAAAGGAGTAGCATATCAAGGGAATTTTAGAAAGCAGAAGGCATAGACTAAATGGCCTTTCAAAAGTTGCCCATYTTCTTTAAACTTTACTAATAGATCATCTTCTCTATTCACTTACAATAATGAATCCATAAAGCATAAGTCCTGACATTACTGTCTAACATCCTATAGCTGTAAGCCCTATATTTGAAAAGCTCTTTTTGCTTGAAGAGGTTTTAATAAAAATAGCCACAAATTCAGACATAGGTACCACGAACCATTTTATCTAAAAAACACAATAATGATGTAAAAAACCAGCATGTATTTGTGTAAAAGTCATTCTACTGGAAATAACTTCTTGAGCGAAATCAAAATCTGTGTGGTGCTGCTCACTGACAGTTCTAATTTCAGTGAGAAGGATTCAAAGCAGAGTGCAGAAGGCTGTAAAGCCGAGCTCCACAATGCAAGGGGGGGGGGGGGGGGAAAAAAGAAGTGTTTTATATTTAAAATCTAATTGCTATTAGGAACAAAATCTATGCTCTAAGTTGAAGATTCAAATTTATAAAATACAGCTTATTATTACTGGATCTACATTTTTACTATTTTATTATTTTAATATTAATGAAAGAAATTGATGACTTTAACATTAAAAATGGGCTGAAATGGGAAAGTTTACCATTGGTAGCTCCTTGCACACGCTCAGAATTCACTGGGAATGCTTTGGAAGTGTCTGTATGCAGCAAAGGCACTGGTTTTGCTCAAGATGCACAATCAGAATCATAAAAATATCCAAACAACAGATTATTGTTGTTAAAAGGCAACAAATTGAACTCTGTAGGTAACCAGCAATGTTAACTCCCTATCTGAATACCTGCAAGAGGCCTAGACGAACTAAGCATCTGAAACACACAGCATGTCATGTCATCACACCACTTAACGATGAGATGCAAAGCCACATCACTCTATTATCTGCATTCTCCTCCCACTTTCATCTCCAAACTACAAACTTTTCATTCTGTACAGGAAGTACATGACTAATTGCACCAGGGTGTCTACCCTTTCTAATTTATAACTATCTCAATAGCTACTCCTTCAGACTCCCTGCAGCTGCTAATTCACAGCATTCAGATGTCCTCCACAGGAAACACTTCAAAATAAAGGACAGAAGTAGGGTGAAGATAAAGAAAAATACTGAGTCTCTCACAGTCCATTGAACTCTTTCACTATGTAGACTTCTTAGGATAAGCCTTCTCTCTGTCACTGGTTGCACTGAGTATATTATAATATGCTATCTACATTTAAAATAAGTAAGTTTAAGTTGCTTCACTAATATTATGTTTTAAAAGAGTTAGCCTGCAAAACATTTTTCTTAAATACTGCATAGCTAAATGTAAAACATTCTTTGATGAAAGCGTACAGAAATATATATACAGAACTGTCCCATATGCGTAATGATGAAAATTAATATCCCTGTTTCAGACAACTTGGCCGGGRGGCATTTTATAGATGTTAAGCAAAATAGGATTTGCTAGGAAAATGAGTTCTTTTAACTGCAATGAAACAGAGGGCATTAAACTATTTCTACAGTATCACATTACTCTTACAGATACTTCTGTATCTCACATCGCCATTGTTTATGAGCAGCTCACAAAACAAAATGGATCAGGCAATTATCTCTGATTGCGATCATGAAGATGTGTTCTGCATTTTACAGATGCAGCCCCAAAGACACGAGTACCACTGGCAGAACCAGGAATGCAACAGTTAATACAAGCCTAGCTTTTGCACCCTGCAGAGGAATGCTATTGTGTGGGTAATAAAGTCGGGTATGTATACCATGTTCTCTTACTTCATGTACACTAATGCCAACTGAGAGGAGACATTTCTAGATAAACAATATGTTCCACAATAACTAGCATTAAATACAAAAACGTTTTGAGTTTGAACATATTTAAAAATCTGTAAGTTCCTCTACAGTCAATGGAACAGAAACAGGTATCTCCATAAGGGTTTCATCCAAAATATTAGAAATTCCACTCAAAAGGACATGGAGATACTTTTAGAGATGCTGGTTTCTTACTCTGGAATYTCTTAATAGTGAGCCTATACACTCAAGATTAGACAGCAGGCTTTACAATCTTACCCATTGGTTAACATTAATGGTAATGTGCTAACTCACTTAAATGATAAAATGAGTGAATAAAAGAAGTAAATCATCATTCCTTTAGGAATTGGGAAGCAAAGATGTATATTTATGATGGATACTTATGAAGTATGCTCATACATTTTTCTGCGGTTGCTCAGATAATCTATATCTCTTTTGCTCATAGTGTTCGTAAAATAAAATAGTTCTGAACAGTATTTTCCAGAAACAACAATAGTCTGAGTACAGTTTTACATTTTAAAGGAAGGTTATTTGGTGTCAAAAGCCAATTTAAGTTCCTGCTACCTTCTCAAATATAATTTCTTCAAAATGTGACATTAATAATTAAAACTGATAAGATGGGCTACACAGCATAATTAGGTGTACTGAAATCCTTTAGAATATGTGGAACCATTTTTTTCTGTCACATTTCTAATGTYAGGTTTTCTCCAAGATAACACATAAGTAAATATAATATTAATATRTATAAATAATAAATAAYAGAAATCTTTTGTAAATATACCAGCTTGGCACTTGCTTTTCAAAACGGTGTTATTGGGTTAATCTGAGGTTGTTTGAATGTAAAAAGTAATATGATTTGGAAGGAAATTAATTTTAAACTTGATTTTCAAACTGTAATGGCTTCCTTGAATTCCAGAGCTGAAGACTATTGAAGGCTCTGTTGTAACTGTCAGGGGAAATAATGAACTTTTTTCTTTTCCATCAGCATCGTAACTTCTCCTGAAACACGGCCAATTTTATTTATTTATCTATTTATTTTGATGGAAAGCTCTGATTCCAACGGTAGGAAAACTCTGTGCCAAAAGAGTAAGGAAGGGTATGATTAGGAATAGTAATGTGATTGTGGCTTCTTGATATTTTCTGACACATCCTAACTAAAACAAATGGCTTAATTTTAAGCAATGAGACTGTATAGGTATGTTCATAGTGTTACAAAAGGTTATTTGAGGCATTCATCATATACTGCATTCTTAATGTGGACTATTGTTAAATACTGAGAATAGTATAGAAGCAGGACTATTTTTTTCAGGTAATTAAAGCATTCCCTAAGTGCAATGTCAAAAGTCAAGCACAATGTTTGCAAGCACAATAGGTTAATTTTTTCCCCAGTGCAGAGGGAGATATTTTCGAGCTTGTAAGTATGCATAATAAGTTGAAAGTTAAATGTAGCTACTGCATTACACAGTAAAAGGCTATCTTTCACTAACTCAGCAGAATTCGCAGAACCTAATGACTCTCAAGCAGGAAAATGAGCAATGGGTTAATGTACGGATCACACTGGCTTTTTCAAATGGCAAATGGTTAAATCCAGACCCCCGTGCTTATGTGCCTATATGAAGCTTGCATGAAGAGTAGGGACACAGGTTTTTTAATAAGCCTGAGAAATCTCAAGAGAAGATCTTAAGCTGTTTAACGAACCTTTGCAAAGCAGATTATTTAAATTAAATTATATTGTACAATCTTAAGACTAAAATGTATTCTAGGTGGGGGGAGTTTGCTTAATTTAATATTTCATTTTAGGTTTGATGGATGTTTTGGTAAATTGACTGCTACTGAAATGACTTTATCTGCTTCTCCATGTACATCTAGATTTGCAATTGGCATCAGTGAGAGTGCCTCTATAAACTGACAGTACATATTCTACAGAAGCATAACCACTAGGAAGAGAAATCTTGTGCCACTCAGCTTGAATTCCTGCTGAGAGCCACTTCCTATTATATCAGTCCTATGTAAAATTTGTCTAACTTATTTTTTAACTAAATAAAGTGAATTTGTGCTACACATTCCCTGTAACTTCTCTGATAGTTTGATACTGATGTCTATTTTTTCTTTAATGGTTTTACATAAAATAGAAGTGAAAATAAAGTGATGTTAAAAGCACAGTCATCTTTACTCATACAAGCAGTCTCGCAGGTTTTTTTTTTTTGGACTATTCAAAGGAATAAGGGAAGTCAGAATTGACTTTAAAAACTCTAACTTAAGCTGTTAAAAGTAGGAAAATGAAAGAGTAATGGACGGATATTTTTCATCATCATGTAGGACGGTGGCAAGAAGAAAGTAGCATGCCCTTGTCACAAATAAGTTTTACTTCCTCATTCCAGTGGAAAAGAAGACTTTACCCAACTATGAAGCAGTCGTAGGAGGCAGAGAGGAAAGAAGTAGTTGTAAAAATCTGTATCACTGCTTTTGATTTCGAAATTTGCAGTGTCTTGCAAGTTGATGTCACACAAGAAAAAAATCCTTAATTTCACCTCCCACTGTTTTGCTCACCTTTCTTCTCTAGTGTTGTATCACAGGGCAACTAAAAGTGCTTTAATTTCATAAAAATCACTTGGCTGCTAAACTCTGAAATCTGCAAATTACAGCAGTTGCTCAATATTTTTCAAGGATATGCTGTTGGCAATTATTTTGACCAGAAAATAAGTATAGAATAATGAAATTGCACTGAACAAAAGACACACAATTTTGACTTCATTCATTTTTGGTCAATAATTTTATTCAAATACAGATTTGCTCTATCTGAAATAAGACTGACCAGAGTCCTCAACATTTCTCATTACACTCTCCAACTTGAACATTTTTTCTGAGTAAGATAATACAAATACTCAGAAAAATGCTGAAAAAACCCACAAATATGTTCGCACATTTAATGCATTAATTTCTGAGAAATTTTACATGTTAAATATATTTTCCTATCATTTCTCATCTTTAGACAAGCTTCACAATTGCTCTGAACTCTGAAGAATCAGAATGAAACAGGATTGATGGATCATAGGTATCCACATACCGTTTTCAATGACCCAGTGAATTCAATGAAACAGCTGGAGTATGCAAAGGAAACAAACTGTATGCTGACCTCCTTTAACACAGTTGCTAGTACTGATTTTTATAGAACATGTGATATTCCTGAACAATGCATCCCATCCAAGGGAGGCACATTTCCCCTTCTACATTTTTTGCTTCTTTTTACTTTGCATTCCTGTTTTTGGTTTTTTTTTTTTTTTTTTTAACTTTCTTTCCCTCTGTATTTTCTTGATTTCCAAAGGATTCTTTTATGCAAATCTACTGAAAGTCTCAATATGCTTTCATATCAATGAGTTCTAGCAATCAAGGTTAAATAAACAAAGTACATACAGAGAACTGAATCAATTCAAAAATGAAAGAATTGATTTTTTTATTTTAATTTTGTTTATTGATTTTGTTCACAGAAAAGAAAATCAATACAGTAGCAGTATACAGACTTTGAAGTTCRGTAATATATTCTCAGTACAATAGAGAGGTCAAAGCCTCTACTGCATCATAAATTCCTCCACTTGGAACTGATTACCGCAAGTGGAAAAGACTGGCAGACTATCAGCTTTGAAGGAATAAACACAAAAGATGAGCTAATTCAGACCCAAATGCATAACAATCAGGAGTGAAAAAGCAGTCTTCAGCACTGCTACTCATAGAGGTGAAAAGCCATTTTGTGAAGGCAAGTGGTAGCACACATGTAAGTAAAGCTGTAATACGGTATCCTCACACAGTTGTTCAGATTTAGATCAGAATGCTCAACTGACTGAAGTTATGATTTAGTCTTAAGAAAAGGAGCTTGTGGAAACATTCTTTATTACTTAAAACATCCACTCTTGCAGTTATTTATGATGAAGATGAAAGATATGAATGAAGCAGTTATTTAGGAGAAAATATTCAGCCTCTCTCTAAGTCATAATCTGACATACTAATACTGTAATAACCAAACAAACAAAAATATATACAAAATTGGAGGGTTTAAGATGCATAGATGGATAGATAGATAGATAGATAGATAGATAGATAGATAGATAGATAGATAGATCTGGATATGATTTGGGTTAGGACTTTTGCTTTATATGATTTGTATAGTTTAAAAGTGACTGAGTTGTAGGAGTTCTCCCTACAGATATTTTGGCAGTTGTACTATTCTTGCTACAGCTATTCCAGTCTAAAGTTCCTCAGCTATGTGAACTGACCTCTGTTTTACAACCAAACAGTGTCTACATATACARGTAACTGTTGACTCCTGTACTCTCTGGTAGCCATTTAGTATTTTGTGTTCTCTGTACCAACTTCACTTCCTTACAGAGGCCTTTCTTTCAGCAAAATCTGAAGATTCTTTTCTCTGTTTTCTCTCCATCTCTATCTGATCTGTCCAAGTAGTACAAAGATTTTTTAAATGGCACGACTATATTTGGTTTTCCAGGAGTCCAGTTCTGAGGTACGAAAAATTTTTCTTTGTTTATCTAGCACATCACCAGGACTACTCTTTTTTTTCTTTTTTTTCATCAAACCACAAATACTTCCCTAATTCAAACACTAAATATTCAATCTTGTTCATGCTCATCTCACAGTTACTAATTGAAGCAATCATCTAATCAAACTTTAGTCCTTTCAAAGATGGAACTAAGCAAAAAACATCATTTTTTTCATCCTGTCCATACTCCTAAATGAGATGGCATTTGATTGTGTCCCTGATGATTATTTTTGCTTACCAAAACTTTCTTGCATCCTTTTTGTTTCTCTAGTTGAGAATCTTTTCTCTGCTCAATGTCTTTCCAAAAGCATTCCAAAAGTAATCTGAATTTCTTGGTTTTAGTTTTTTAAATTTCTCATAGAGTTTTTGGTTTTGTTTTTTTCCAGTTTCTTTTTATTCAAAAAAAATAGCTGTCAAGGTCCACTTAGTTCTGCAGTGACCCTGCCCCCTGGGAATCGATTTTTTAAAATAATAGTAAAGAGAATTCATGTATTTTGTGATCCAACGTTCATTAAAGTTGGAGTTTGACTTCATAAAACTTCACTTACGAGCACATACATTCATTATACATGATTCCTCAATGTGGCCAGGGTGCTGTGTAGTCTGCACTGTATCCACCTACAAAAAATACAAAAATATATGTCTGCTTACCAGGATGTGAGCAGGGTTTAACTCATCTAATCCTGTATCATGGATCTTATAAGGGAGCAAAGAGAGTCCTCTTCTCTCTGGTAGGTCCAAACATACACCACAGCCTAACTKTTTGCAATGAAAACAGTCTTATGTATTATTTACTGAGAAAAGGAATTAAGTGAACTATGTCCAGGAACAGAATGGTTTAAACCAGTAGTATGTAGTTTTCATACCATACAAAATACTGCAGTAATTTCTGATACTTCCGTTTATTATTCTCTGCACACAGAGTAAAAAATATGTTTCAGCTATCAGTGACAAACATAACTTTTCTCTATGAAGYCATAGGATAAACAGTACAATAAGTCACCAATAATATCAGTTGGTTTAAAGATGGAAATAATAGGAATTTCATAGAAAAGAAACATGACATCTTTTCCTTGCCCCTCTACCAAAACTAGAGTGTGATACAGAAGGTACTACACAAAATGCAATGATACTGTTCACAAAATTCTGTGAAAATTTGTCAGTCAAAATGTCAGAGATCACCTATCAACTGCAAAGTAACATAAGTAAAATTAAGAATTAGAGGAAAATATGCTTTCCTTGAACTGCTTTGATCAATATGTTTATGAGAGAAAATAAGACACTACAGATATACATATCTAACGATAAACAGTAAATGTTTCTGTCCAAGACATTCTTCAAAACCAAGCCCCTAAAATATCACTCAAAACAGGTCATCTTTGCGAAGCATATTAACCTTATGGGAATTGTTTATATAATACACTTAGTTGTTATTCATTAGCAAGCCTTTCCAGGTTTTTAATTTTTTGAATTATTAATAATTTATGTTTATTTCACACCACTCTCTGTTAATTCCTTCCTTTCCAGCATTTTAATGAATCACTCTTTCTAATCTATTACACATAAGTGAAGTTTAAAACCAGTTTACACAAGTGTAGGATAACAATGTCAAGCATCTCTACAAAGCTGCTTTTGCTGCATGAACATAATCCATAAAAGACTCCCAAATGTCCTCAAATAAGTAACGTCTGTTCCTCAAACTAAATATGATCTTCTTACTGGAAGCCATACGGGACAAGCAAGCAAAACATTCTGCTTTGGTTGCAGAAGAAATATAGTAAAGGGTTAGAAAGTCTTAGTAAAGGGTTTCATCATCATCAATCCAACTATATGCAAATCTCTTTGTTCTCTTTCCACTATCTTAAGCACATCTAAATAGCAGAAATACTAACCTGGCCAAAATAAGTTTGATAGAAATATATACAAAGCTTCCATTCGTCCATCCATCTATGCCATAAACATACTGAGTACCTCAAAGTGGGTAATTTCAACTCTACATAGCAGTTACTCAAATGCAAATAAAAAAATAAATTTAGCTAACTTTAAAGAGAACGCATGAATTGAAATGGTAGACTTGTTCACCACACAGTCAACAGGATCTGCTTACATACGTTTTAAGCATCTTTCTCCACGATACAAATGCAAAAGTGAGCACTCGTTGTCTTTATAAGGCTTTCCCGAGGATAAAAAACTTCCTAAGTGTAATAGATTTTTATAAAATTACTTTTTCTTTTCTATAACAGAGATATTCCTTCAGTTTTCTTCAGTTAATAAATCAAATCATAAATCAATGCAAGGAGAGAAAATAAAACAAGCAAAAAAATTACCTAGTATTTACTAGACAAATTGTTACATCTGTAGATCAGAAACACAATACAGTATGTCCACACAAATTCAAGTAATCGTGGAGATCTCCATGGGTATGTCCATATTACCCAGGAGTTCATATTGCCTGTGCAGTATAAAGYGAAGAATTGCAGTGAGATTTGTTGCAATTCACCCAGACACCAGGACTGTATGTCTGTGGTGTGTCTAAACCAGCAGTGAAGTGTGCATTGCTTACCAGTCCTAGTCACATACTGTGCACACATAAGGAGCAGATGGGATGGGTGCTGCATCTGCACTGCAAGCAGTAGACACCATTGTGACACCCTGAGGACTGTCCTGGCAGGAATGTGCCTCTAAAGGACTGCAGCACACTCTAATGTGCACAGCAAGACTCCATATAGGGCAAATTTACACCAAACAAACCTGTCTCTGCACTAAATCATTAATGCAGATGCACCCACAGATAGCCCAACGCTTCCCGCTATTGTATCGATTAATGAAAAAAAAAAATCCACAGTCTTTTTTCTCCTCTAAATACCCCTTGTTTTCCTCACCTTTTTCTTGCTACTTTCCAGGAAACTGAAATTACTGTCTCCCTTCTTCTCCCATTTCCCAGGATGGAAATGCACATGTACCACAGAAAGTAAAGCAAAGAATTAAAAATTCTAGTTTTCACTTGTAGGTCTCTGTTAAGTCTGTCTGTAACACAAATATACAGGCCTGGAAGCTCTTCTAGCATTCTGAGTCCAGTTCCTTTTTATCCGAAGCATAATGTCATGTATTTCCCTGATAGGTTACAATTTTCTTACATCAATATTTTAATAGAAAATCTGCTGCAGAATTTCACTGCTGCAGGACTTAAAAATTACTCTAATATCCAATCCAAATTTATTCATGTGTATTCATATCTATTAGTTCTTTCTTCTTAACTTACATATTCATTGCTGTTGGCAAGTGAACCTTAATGTTGACTCCATATATGCTATTACACGTAATTATTTTATATTAATTATGTGGGAGATCACCCTTTAACAGAGTAAAGATGTTTGCAACCCATAACAGACTATTAGAAGATTTAGAATGATTCACTTTTACAAGTATAAATTTTAATTGTTCTTTTTTTTTTTTATACTATGCATCTTACTTTATTCATTTAATACTGAGTCTGTAAATATATTATGATTGTGGAATATAATATATTATTCTCATTGATCTATATGTATTATGAAAAATTTGAGAGCAAAATTTCCTGCAACTTTCAATGTGTCTCTAAACAAAGCTGAAACATACAACATGTTCAGGTTTTGCCAACGAAGTACATACCAGATAAAAATGTAACCTGATAGATTTCCTATTTTATGCATTGCACAAAATGTTTTTAGCATATTTTTAAACTTCGTTAACACATGCAACTTTGTTCTATGTTTTGTACTCTTTAATTCATATTTTAACAGAACAAAATGTATTTGTTGCATAAGTTTTAAATTACGTAAATCAAATGACCAAGTAAAAATACTAATATCTTCATGTGCTTTACTTTTTGTGCACTATTTGCCAAATTGTTAAGGGCCATATATAGACCGAAAAAAACTTGAATTAACTTGATAACCATGAAAATAAGAAATGAAGGAGGTATGCTGAATAGGACCATAAAGCACAGCTTTTAGTCATCAGAATTTCTTTCATATATACATAGTCTGCTTTAATATAAGACAATTTAGTAATACTTCTGATAATGAGATAAAGTTTAAAACAAGGAAATCAGTTTAAAARGAGAGGACATTTAGACGTGGCACAAAGTTCAACATGACTGTATTCTCATTCAACCCTACATAAATACAATTGGCAATATTCTTAACAACCTCCCAGCAGCAAGGTCTAGCTTTGCAACTTCACTGAAGCTAGTACTGATATCTGCATGTTTGGTGAGAGGTAAAGTTCATCAAATCTAAATATTCTAATTTACACCAAAAATATCCAGAAAAATAAACACATTCTCACTTTATCCCTATTAATACCAGCATAAAGTTGACAAAATAAACCGGTATTATTTATTATATTTATTAATGCTCTRGAATATTGTTCTTATGTTCACTAGGCATTCATAATTTAGTGGAAGGTTCTGCATAACATGAAATTAATGAATTTTGAATATTAATAATTCCAAGTAGAGAGTGCTCAAAAATGTAACTTGCTAGTAGTTCTTTGAAGGTAAGGAGAGGGATAAGATAAGATTAATCTACCTAAAAGTATTCATTAATGAAAATTGCTGTAGGTTGTGTATATGCTTATGACATGCATAATACATTTTAAAAAATTCTGCTATCTTACCCCAGTGAACAAAAACACAAATACAATCTTATAAGAAACACTATCATAAATAAAATGTTACATATCTAACTCATTTTTAGTGAACTTAATCCAGAAGCACTCTGATCTTTCTTGAAAACTGAGTAATACTGCCATGTCAAGGAAAAGAAAAACCTCACAGAAAAAGAGAACAGCAAGTACTGATATCCTTAGACACCTCCACTATTACAAACCTCACCCTGAGAGGTTTGTACTGCTCTTTAAACAGCTTACAGAACATGGCTTGATCTTGGTGTAGATAATATAACTAATAGTTTAATCCACTGGTAAAAGAGGGCAGTATGAAAAGTCTATCCTTCTCCTTTTTGAGGAACGCAGGAACGTACTGGAAGGAATTCTTTTCTTGCACTGAACGCACTCCGTTTTAAATCTAAATGATTTTTTATTTCACCGTCATACCTCTAGAAGGTTGAAATCTCTTTTTTTTTTTTTTTTTAAACTTTCCAACCTAAGTGTTTACATAATACCATAACTGCTAAAATATCAGCACTGGGTTTTTTTTCTGTTGTTGTTCCTTTGTTTGTTCCTGACATTTATTCCCAGGTAAACAATCAAATATCCTTTCACCACTGACTTTCTAAGGCTCTGAAATACCTATAGCAGTAGCTTAAAATCAGATGGCAGTTACCACCCTCATCCATCTGCTCCACCCCTCCGACAGGCATTGAAGCCTTCAGGGTAGGGTTATCTGATATGCCTATGAGTGAGCTCATGTATATTAAAGTAAAACAATTCCAATTTTGGTTTATCCTAATAGACCAGGCAGGGATTTGCAAACCAGAGGAGGCTCAAATATTCCTGCCTTGAAGACAGTAACAGCTACTGCCATTCCATTCTAACTCGCCACTACCTGTCTTTTCAGAGCCCTAAGTCTGAATAAGCAAAGCCCTTTTAGTCATCTCTTGCACAGCTAAGCCCATGTTTTTTTCTTGAAGCTCTTCTCTGAATCCCTGAATGTAAGTTTAATTCTTCCTGAATATGCTTGACTAGAATAATGTAACAGTTTTTCAGATGAAGTCTCATAAATGCCTCCTCGACTGACAAGAATATATCCATTTCTTTCATTGCAACCTGATGCATGCATCCTAATATATCAGGAACAAATTTGCCTATCTCATATTGGTGCTCATAATAACTTTGTGACTAATTCATTAAATTCTTCTCTTTTTCTGTTACTTCTAACTGATGATTTCCTAACTGAATTTACCAGTTACATAGTCTTGTTATTGCATCTTGAGCAATTAAGTTTTGTGTTATTGCTACAGTCAAAAAAACCTTTTCCAGTCCATACACTGCAGTCTAATCCTCCTCTATACATCATGTTTATCATGTTTGTTTCAATATCTAGTTTCACTACAGTACTTGCATACTCAAAACTAAGTTCATATATAACATACAAATATAAACCAAAATCAGTTCTAAGATGATGCTTGACTTGAATGAATAGCCTTCCTTCTATTCCAGTGCTTCCCTTTGCAACAAAACTGTTATCTAATTTTAGCCAAATTTCTTACATATTTTATAATTCCTCTACTAATCCTCATCTTCCTCAGCTGAGGAAATAATTTCCCATGTGGCACAGTATCAACTGCTTGCTGAAGTCCAAAGAGAAGAGATTACTACATTTTCTTTATCTAGAAAATTGGTTATCTTCTCTAAGGAAGGTATCAGATTGGTTTGGTATGAACTCCTTTCAGTAAAACCATTTTCAATTTCCATTTTATCCCATCTTCCTTTTTCCTTTATGTCAGCAACTCTGTTTTTTCAAATAAATCTTCTCTGCTGTTTGATAAAAAATGAGGTCACACTTCTAGACCTTTATCCCCCTTCCTCATCTTCCCTAGTACTTAAGCAGAAATACCATATTTGCTATTCTCCAACAAAACAGTACCATTTTTTTTCCTAACATTTATTTACGAAAAGACCTGGAATTGGCAGTGTAGCATCTGTCTTCTGCAGAAAGACTAAGCAAGCTGGGCCTGTTTAGCCTGGAGAAGATTGAGAGGACGTCTTATCAATATGTCGTTATAATAACTGAGGGGAGAATGTAAAGAGGATGGGGTCAAATTCAGTGGCGGCCAGTGACAGGACAAGGGGTAATGGACACAAGTTGAAGCACAGGAAGTTCCATCTCCATGTGAGGAAGAACTTCTTTCCTGTGAGGGTGACAGAGCMCTGGAACAGGCTGCCCAGAGAGGTTGTGGAGTCTCCTTCTCTGGARATCTTCCAAACCTGCCTGGATGCCACCCTGCCCCATGTGCTCTAGGGGTCCCTGCTGGAGCAGAGGGATTGGACTAGATGATCTCTAGAGGTCCCTTCCAACCTTCAACCTCAACCACTCTGATTCTGTGATTCAGTTCACTCAGCATCCTGTAAGACTTAACTGCTTTCATCTCAGATCAAATTCCAGCTTTTGTCCCCATACACAACATTATCATTTTCATTCAAAAATAAAATAAAATAAAATAAAATAAAATAAAATAAAATAAAATAAATAAAATAAAATAAAATAAAATAAAATAAAATAAAATAAAATAAAATAAAATAAAATAAAATAAAAATAAAATAAAATTCCTTTTTTTTCTTGTTCTCTTTATAATATAACTTAATAGAGGTTAAGATAACTACATAATACTTTGCTGCTTCTTTCAATCCTCTTTGTAAAGCCTACCACAATGGGATTTTTTTCAACCTCCTACCCTTCACTCCAAACTGACCCCACCATGTCCTGCCTTTCTTTTATTATCTGCCCTTCCCTTTCTCCTGTTTCTCACTGCTTGCAGTTTCCCTAATCACATATTTTATTTAGTGGGATTGACTCATTTTTATATCTCTTGTGTGAATAAAGAACTGAGCATCTGACCCGCTAACAAGGCATCTAAGACATGTTTATGGGAAGTGTTTGCGTGCCACTTTCCCCACTTTCATCCTGTCTTYGGCTTAGCTACCATTTTCTCTACCTGCTACCCAAGGCAAATGCTATTGAAAATAAACCATACAGCTTGAACAGGAAATGAACTTCTTCAAGTCATAGCATTAATCTGCCTAAAGACAAAATATCTCTTTTCTCTGCCAGTGATCCTTCGGCACCTCAGACATGGTACTACATTTGTTCATAACAACTTCCCCAGCCATCATAAAATATTTACTCAGTAAGACAGAAAGAAAATAAAGATTACTTCTGTGTCTAATGTATTCTAAAACTGAGGTGTGAGGTGTATGAAAAATAAGGGCTTTTTTTAGTGCTACGGTATTTTTAAAGGGTGATAACAGTAACAGAACGAGCAGTTTGGGGGAATTTTTTTTTTTATATGACATGTTCTTCATCGCTGCCTAAAGTATAATCTGCATGTAATGGGATCTGTCAATTAAATTTGTTGCTTACTAAAGTCTTCATTTGCATGTACAAGGTCAAAGAGGGCACATAGTTTTTGAGAGACGTAAGCATTATTCAGGGAATGAAATCCTTTATAGATATATTTAAAACAGACTGCTGTGATGTGGCCAAAAAAAGAAAGGTTATATGTTTATGGCTGACTCTGCAATGTGAAGTATTACTTTTCATCTCATTGGATTTAATAGCACACTTCACACTGCAGCCTTTAGGAGACCCTGGGTCAGCAATCCCTGCTCAGTAGAGACCCTCCAAATACACCTGGGCTACTGGGCTTCAGAGGCCGGGGAAGCAAGASACTGAATGGAGAGGAAAATAAATGCAACAAGCCCATGGGGAAAAGGAATTCTGTCACAGGACCGGACCACCTGTTATTCCTGGGTTGGTAAAATTTCGGTCATTAGGCGGCAAAGAGGATTACACCAAATGCAATACAGGGTTCGTAAGGCAGAGTCTCAGGGGCAATAAGTAACAGAAAATGTTATGGACAGAAATGAAAGGAAGATGAGTAAGTGGTAAAGGGAAAATAAAAATGGGGTTAACTGCTTTATATAGGTTCTTTGGACAGGAATTGACTAGAACAACCTAACAGCTTTCATACTAAATTGAAGAATGCAAACAGATTCCATTCTCACCCTGGATAGGAATACTTTTTGGTTATTGCAACACCCTACAATAGAGGGATATTGTAGTAAAGAAAAATGAAGCAAGACCACTAAGAAGGCAAAGCAAAGTGCTGCTTATCCTCAGTGTCTTTATCACTCTACCAGTGATTTGACTAGAAAAGGTGGAGTAAAAGGATATGTAGGAGTGTATCTTTTATATGGGTATAAGTTGATTCAACTATGTGAACAGATGACAGAAAGCATAGTTCCAAGTAACTCCATTTCTGAAATGGCAGTATTTTAAAAATGAGTCCTGTTCAGTAGAGAGAAAAAAAAAAAAAGAAAAAAAAGTTAATGAAATAACATTTAATTTCTTGGACATCCTTTTAAATTAAATCTAGAATGAGCAAAATTAAGCTACATTTGTCAACAGCTATGATATATGTGAAATTGTGTCCAAAGCTCATGACAGTACCAACAGTATACAGATCTGAAAGGAGTTGAAAAGTGGAGTGAAAAGAAAGGTACACTAAAATATTTGTGAGATCAGCTAAATTACCTTGCATTAAACTGCATTCCGACAATTAAAACATAGCATATTTTACATGCTTATAGATACTGGATGAACACCAATTCTTTTGCTCACAATTCCTCATCATGATTTAAGTTATGTACACAGTTGGTTTTTTTCTCTCTTCAATAAAAAAGGGGAAGCATCTTTTTTTATGATGAAATAGCAGAATGCTTACTTTAGAAACAAAAATCAGTTTAAGTGCATCTCTACTTCTTTCACCACATTTAAATTTAATATGCACTCTGTCCATACCATGAAAACAACCTATCAGTTTAATTCACAGAAGCACAGTCCATTTCGGTTTTACATAGCTGACTATCCTGAACATTTTATCATTTCCAGTACTCATTAGCAGGACAGCCTAAGCCACATAGCTAAAAAAAAAAAAAAAAAAAAAGGCAATAAAAAATATTTTTTACCTTCTGAGAATAAATTTCTAGATTCATACTGAGGAAACTATGATTAACCTGACTGAGCAAGAAGAGTGTATCATCGTCCAAGGTTAACAGGTGACCATTCTTACTATTTATTTCACTTCTCTATTTCTAAGAGAAGAATGGCTCCGAAATTGATAAGACGTGTGTATTTCATGTGTATTGTAACTTTTAACTGGTTTTCTGTATCATGGTACAGTATTTTACAAATGAAAGGCCTCTCTCTTTCTTCAAAAAGTATGAGTGCTGAACTGGTTTCCTCTTAGAATTTCCTAGCCATTTCCTTGCTACCTTTTCAACAGTTACTTTCAGTTGAATTCTGCTTCTGTAGAAGCAGATGAAGCACTTTGTGGAGAAACTGCTAAACTATTTTGAAGCTATCACCCACTGCTGTACTGACACACTGAAAAACAGATAGTGTATATTGTTAAAAAAAAAAAAAAAAAAAAAAAAGGAAAGTTCTCCTATTATTTTTTTTCCTGTTCTTCTATATGCATACGACATGAAAATATAATTTCAGTAACCTTGAAGGTTCTAGAACCTTGCTAGACAGCAATTCAGTCATTGTGCACTTATTCCAGGACTCTAAATCTTTCCATTTGGGAGGTGGCAAATGCTTCTTCTTCCTCTAAAAGAAGCACAACAGTGGAATCTTATTTAAAACTACATATTCACAAAAATGTAGGGGAAAAAAAAATATGCAACTATGGAGTAGAGCTAGAGAAAGCAACTTTATCAGTTAGAGTCTTTCAGTTAGAGCCTTCATTAGTCTCAAAGCTGCAAGGTGGCGTAGCTTCTCCAAGAAAATGACAGATCTTTGGAATCCTTTTCCTAAAAGCTTTCCTGTTGATTACCAGAAAAAAAAAAAAAAAAAAGTATTGAGTGGATACTCTCCAACTTCATAAGCAACTCTTTGCTTTCTTGAAAGGAAAATAGCAAAGTCCTTCCTGTGTGCACAAGACGAGGACTTGAAAAATCCAAGGTTGCAGATCTTTTCTTGAGACTTGCCAAAAATAATATGATGCAAAATACTTTTGGGAAATTCTACGGGCTACTAAAAGTAAATATCTATGGCAGGTTTAAGGTAGTAGCTTAATATAGTTAAGGTTGTTTTTTTTTTTTTTTTTAGTGGGAGAGGTGGCAGGAGGGTGTAGAATAGATTGCTAAAGATTGCCACACTTTATTTATAAAGATTGCAAAAAGACCCTGGCTTTCCCTGTCTGTACCCACACATACTTTTAGTTCCACAAAGAGACAGCTCTGTTTGGGGTCCATCCTCACCAGAATTTTATAACCCTTGCTAATGCCTTGTCGAGTGTTACTCCCCTTTGGTTCTCAGTGAGCATGCTAGCACCAAATCACCTAGTCTTGTGCCCCGTCAAAATGGAGCAGGAGACAAAGCATATATGGAAGGATACTGCTCCACTACCAGGATGAGCAGAAGTTTTAACGTGAGCAACTATCATCTGCTCAAGCAGGAAGACTCATATTCAATAAGCTCTCACTCCTACTTTTCAGATTGGCCGTTTTAAATGTCTTCAAGATTGTGTGTTAGAATTCAAGAAACTAGGAGGCCAGGTCCCCTTCTAGACCTTTTCCTCAAAGCAGTGTAGAGGCACCCATGAAACTAAATGGGAGTAAAGTAAAGGCCACCAAAGAATGTGGTATTTCAGTCTTAACAATGTTAATGAGTTGCAACAAGCTACTACCACTGTGCTAAACAGATGCCAAAAGTCTAGCACAGCTATCTCATTACTCATTTTAAAACAAATAAAATAGGCACTAGCATATGTTTAGAAAACCTCATCTGATCAAAAATATTGTCCTGATCTAATACCTAAAATGTTATTTCTGTGTTACTGCGATGAATGTGACCACAAAACAAAATATTCTAATTTCCAAACAGCAATATAATTATGAAGCAAATAATATAGTCAGATATAATCTCATCTTGCCAGATCCTACTTAGGTCCTCTCTATATAACTATGTGCAATGAAAGCCTATTATGATCCAAAACTGTTTAGAACTACTAATTAAATCCAGAGAATTAAACACCTCTTAAAGTGTTTTACACCTACTGTGTCAGTGTTCTCACTTGCACTTTCAGGAAAAATATCTAAAAGGTGTCACATCTTAAATGGGTGCACACATTTTAAATAGATATGTTTTATTTACTCCATTTGTTTTAAGTTAGAGAGTGAAGAGGAATCTTTGACAAAACTGTCATCTTTAAAATACAGTGCTATTTCATTTTTCTCCTTCTGCACTATTTAGATTGCCTGGAACTGAAATACTTCCAACAGGCAGTGTCCAATTTTTCAGAGCTGTCACTTCCTAGCAAATCTGCTTAAGCAAAATACTTACGTTGTTAGAAAACAGAGCAAACAAATATTATAAATTCCCTTCAATACTCCTTTGTAGGAATCTTTGAATTCAAGTACATAAAAGAGAAAGAATATACAAAAATTTGAAAGTTGATTTTTACAGCCTGGTTTCAATTCACAAATCCGGTGCACCTGTGACTAGTTTACAAAGATTTTTAGAAATTAGCTCACTTTTTTTTTTTTTTTGACTGACTTTTCCCACACAGTAATTATATAATCAAAATTCTATTTTCAAGGCATTTCTATTTCCAAATAAATAAATAAATAATCCTCTCATGARGAAAGTTTCAGTGAAAAAGGACCATTCTTAACCCTTTTTAGTCTATGTTTGATTAGTATACTCTTTCTGTTGGCATTTGATGCCCCACCAGGCAATACAAAATTGCTACAGCTTTCCATTTAATGTGCAGGAAAGGGAACAGAAATTATATGAAATGTAAACAAACTTTACAAGCTGAAARAAGCTACACTGACAAAAGTTGATATCTTTCTTAAGCGACAGATTACACTTTTCAGAAACAAACAAACAAAAATATATAAAGTCCTTTTTAAAGAAAAATTTTAAATCCTGGTGCCAATAACTTTAACAGAAAACACATTACATGTTGTTTTGGATGCTACAGGCTAACGTAAATGTCCTTTGCTGTTTCTTGATATTTTATCTCCTGAATTTTTTAATTTAATTTTTGCATTATACAAAATCTTGTCTAAATTAATCTTTCAAATTTACACTTGAGGAATTATGTAATACTACTGTTACTTCCACTGCTTTAGAAAACCTGTCATGTTACAGGAAAGTCAGTGCTTCATACTGTGCACAATTCAAATCCCAATTCTCCGATGGCCCGTTAACACCAAATATGTCACCCTTTAACACTGAAGAATCAATACACTGGTATGTCATAGTACCCTGATGGCCCACAAAAGCCTCTGTATACATTTATTAGACAAAGATTTTTATATTACTTCAGAGAAGAAATGTGTCAAGTTAAAATCAATTTCAAGTTTCTTACTAAGTAGGAAATAGTCTTAGACAAATAAAAGTTACAATCAGCCAGGCACAGGCACAGGGACTGAAAGATGAAGGTCAAATTCATTTAGACATCCTCCTTTGCATTAGGATGCTTGGATGTGCACGCTGCTACAAATTTTAACCTTTATTTTTGAACTATGTGGAACAGGATTTCCTCTTTTTTTTTGTTTGTTTATTTTTGTTTTGTTTTGTGTGGGGTTTTTTGACAGATCTTTCTCCAGATCATCACTCTCTACAGATTTGTTGAAAAAGTCCAGACATCCCTTCCAGACAATTTAAGAAAAATACAAGAATAAATCATAAGTATTCTAGCTCTATCAAACAATAACATCTCTAAGCCTTGCTACAAAAAGACTCCTCTAAAGGTTACATATCACACAGCTATATAAGGATTTGTGAGCACTGAAAAGAAGATTAGAAAAAAAATCCTATGTTTCAAAAAATGCTTCTGTAGTACAGTCCAAAGAACTCAACAGAAAGTGGCCGACCTTTCTCACAACACTGGAAATTTTCAGATTCAACAAAAACTTCTCTCTATTAATTCTCTGAAATAGAACTCAAGGCAAAATGTAATGAAGTCAGTGACTTTCCTTCTATCCCTGTGGAGATTTACAAGCAGCCAATCCTGAACACATTAGGATTCCTTGGAAAATAAAATAAAATAAAATAAAATAAAATAAAATAAAATAAAATAAAATAAAATAAAATAAAATATTCCTCTGAGCTGCTGTGCTGGTGACAGAGTAATTTTAAAGAGTATCCTTCTTCCTTAATCTTTGTATCTCAAAGCTATATCCCTCTGGCTTTTTAGAAGAGCCTGAGTATCCCCAAGACTTGACCAAGAAAAACATAGCAGAGTCCCAAGTACCTGCAATTTAACATTTGAGCTTTATTGCTCCACTAATTTTTAGAGAATTTCACATGGTGATGTCATTCAAAACTCTTCACAGCCCAAAATGGAACTAGTCCACATTAAACTTCTGTAAATCTTGAACTTATATGGTCAGGTCTAGTCTACAGAGACATATCATGAAAATGAGTATTTCTATAGAGAGTAAAAGAGTTCTAAACATACTTAGCCTTGATCACTTTCTAAACCAATAGGAAAGTTCCTTGTTACTCATTTCATGTCATTTATAATTAAGAAGAAAGAAAGTGAACAAATTCTCAGGAATCAACCTTCATGTTTTCTTAGACAAGCTCATTACAATTCACTATCAATGCACAATTCTTCTGCCAAAGGCTTTTTTAAACTATTTGATGTCATTATTTCTTCTATGACAGCACACATGCTATTTTCCAAGCAATGTACCATGCCACTTTTTTTTTTTTTTTTTTTTTTTTTTTTTTTTTTTTTTTTTTTTTTTTTTTTTTT
>PTEX01000014.1:5558502-5597822 GCA_003342815.1 Eudromia elegans | reverse complement strand
AACGAAATTGCCTTTTTTTTTCTTCTGGAATCATTATATGCCTTCCCTCCACAGCTTACTACATACAATACATAAATTTATCTGGAGCTGAATTTTCTAGCAATAAACTATATGTATTTTGTTTCTCCTTAAAATCCTTAAAATATTTTGCTAAATCCTTCTCGCTCTGCTTGTACAAGTAGTTCTACTGAATTAAACATAACTCTGATGTTAATAAATTCAGTGAGATTAAACCCTACCATTCTGCCTAAAGCTAACCAATGTAGTTTTGCAGCTCACTACCTAAACTTCCATAAGTATTTTACAAACTAATACTAGAAATTCTCCCAATGTTAGGTTGGCTTCAATTAAAAATCTTAACAGAGCATTCGTGGAAGTTTTGTAAGAAACATGAATTAAAGTTGTCAGATGGGTTATCGAACTAGCCAGCTAACATATTAGTCACAGGTTTAGTTTGCTATTTTAGCTTTTGTGTCCTTAATGAATTTTCTATATATGAGAATACGCATGTAGGAAATTATATAGAGGAAAGATTAGTTTCTTCTCACTTATATAATAACAATGTAATTCAAAAAAAAAAGCTATTATTATAAGAAAAAAAATAATTACAATATATTTCCATTAATGCAAACTAAATAATTAAATTTCATTAAAAAAATTATACAAAAGCATATGAAAATTAGTTACGTTTTTCAGTTCAGTGGCAGATGGACAACATAGCATCTACTTTTACTAATCAAACTAAACTAGACTGCTCTGAGTTTCAGTTTTGTTTTAATTTAAAGCATCACACAGTATACAGCAAAATACTGCTGTTAAGATGTGCTTCTTTAATAATTTTCTCAAAAATTACTCTTTAGCATACTAATATATGGGAGGAGATAAAGTTGTCAATATTGAAGTTGCATTAACTGCTTGCAGAGAAAAAAAATGTATGTAAGATTTTTAGGAGAACCTATGTTTTTAAAGTAGTAAAGCAGTATTTTTCATAGATCTTAAATCTTAGATCTGTGAGAAACTCAGATCACCATAATTTTGGTCACAACTTTAAACTAAAATATGTAGGGTTTTTTTTTCCTTTATACTTAAATTAAATGCTGTGATAGCATGATTTCATGACAGTCCATCAACACAACCAAAGTCTGGATGCTAGTGCTTCCAACAGTCCAATACAATAATAAAAATTCAAACCTGTTATAATGTAGCATAATCTACATTGAAGGGGATCACCAGCAGGACTTCCCACTAATACACTAGTGAAGTTATCAATGAGGAAAGCTAGCTCAAAAGATGCAGTGCTGCCACTCTGCAGTGGGAAATGAAAGAAGCTGTTTCATAGTCTAGCTCTCTTTTTCATTTAATCAATGACCCACAGAATAAAGAGAGAGTGAGAAAAAAAAAATTGAGTATTGTTTCAACTTGCTGTAATGCAAACTGAAAATTTCAAGCCATTTACCTAGCCAGTTTGCTTCTGAAACTTGTTTTTAATTCTAGCAGTGCAATTGCATGCTGTAACTGTGTGCATATGTGTACAAATATATGAGGACTCCTGAGAATATGGACATCCACATCCTTTGCCTATTGTGAAGCATCCACACAAGGCTTTCATTACTGCTGCTTCCCCAGGATGCATCAATATTTTCTATGACGTCTCTTACCAATTCACTAGAGTCTCCTAGCAGACGCTGCTGTGCTTAGTTCTAAGTCTCGGGAGAGCGAGGATACTTTTACCAATTAGAAATAAGCAAGTTGTTTAATTAACACACCCTTTTCATTAATGGTTTAACCCAAAGCTGACAAAGAGTCTTTGGCACAAACCATGAACAAAGCAAGGAGTACTAATTAAACATCCTGAAGTTTCTAAAGGGATAGTTTCTTTCAGCACCCAAGGGATTCTTTGAACTCCTCAGAAAACCTTTAGTGCCTTCCAAGAGCACTTGGAATTTCTTGTAGCAGCTTCACTCACTCAGGGAAAGAATTCTGAACTGTAAAAATTTTGGACACTTCTGATATTTAAGTTTGTGTGGAAAGAAACATTTGAAAACTCATTAGTTCAGACTAAGATACAAGGGTTTTTTGGCTTTATACTTGCAAAAATCTTTTTGATTCAAACTTGAATGCCACAGATCAGGATGGGCTTACATGGTCTAACTAAATGATTAGTCTAGTTCAAGGTGATATACAAGCTGATGAGAGCTACATTAGTCATTACAGGGCAGCTAAACTGATATAGCAAGCAAAAGGAAAGACGATTCATGCACTATATACTTACCAGGAGATATACATTTAAATAGAAAGGCCTGTCCTATCATCACAAACTTCTTATAGTCTAGCTTACGTTTTCTTTAAATCAAGTGGCTGAGCAAAGGCTTTTAACCAGACGTGAGTCTGCATTCAAGGACTCTGATGCAAGACACAGAGGAGCGTTCCTGCAGACAGCTAGCAGTGATCTTTGCTCCAGCCGTCCACCTTCCCTCCCCTACACAGCCCTCTACTCCCACACTGGGGAAAGCAAGGCTCTTTACGAGGCAGCTGCTAACAGCTGCAGCTTCCAGCCTGCATCACAAGGTAGAGGAGCACCGAGCCTTCTACATTCAGGCTTGCACTTGCACTGATCCAATAGCTGCAGCAGGAGCAATTATGCCACCCCTGCAGTGGCAAAAGGACAGCCAGCCGTTGGTAGCGCTTGTCAGGAAGCCAGACGCTCCCACCCCTGAATCAGACCTTTCGGGCAGAGCAGGTAAAAAGCAATTATAAATACGCTGTGCTTGGAGRGAAGCAGAAGCACACTGCCTTGGTCTCCCTTATATTCAAGTGTATTTACCCACTTTTAAATTTGATACGGAGACCAAGAGAACAGCAACAGAGGAAACCACTACCAGGCTTTGTAAGCCTGTTATGGCTCAAAAAAAATCCATCCAGACTTGCTTTAGCCACCTGTCATCCTATGATGGGGACTGTAATGCTTCTTTTTTATTATTATTATTTCTCTACATTCATCTGCATTTTCATAATAACCAGAAAAATCATTAAAGCTACTTTCCTTTTCTTGCATTTTATGAAACAAARCCTATCTACTTGCTTGTTCAGAAAATGTATTCAGTTTCCGATACTAAAGAATTTTGTCATAGTGCCAAGGAATTATTTTTTATGATTCTGTCAGATCCTAATTTTCACAGGCCTATCCATCATTGCTCCATAGCTAGCAACAGACCATATCCTGTGGACTAGTAAAAATGAGAACAAAATAAGTTTCAGCACAGAAACTGACTCATTCTTTGTATTCAAAAATGGACCAGAGTTTATTTTATCAAATTAACTCATAAATATTTATTTCACAAAGGTCATTAATAAATGTTACATGGCAAGTACTAAGAGCTATTTACTTATTCATTTTTAATTGGGCTATCATTTTGAACAACTTTGATAATTTCATTGCTAGTGTTTCAATTTAGTGTTCCTAAAGACAGAAATCTCCCACCTTTTGCTACATTGCATTAGAAAAAAAACTCCACAGAAATAGAGTATCATAAATTCTGTCAGTTACATTCAAAAACAGAATGTCACCCAGAGATCCAGAAGTATACCTGAATCTACTGATCCAAAGATTTCACAGTTCCTTGTTCCACGATTCAGTGAAAAACATATGAATGAACAAGTGAGAGAAGAACAAATGGGAGGGAATCAGGACAAGCTCTGGGACTCTAAGAGCAGCTGGGCTCTGGCCAGGAGTCTGCACTTGCCTCTTTTTCTTCCCTAAGAAACATCCCTAGCATACTGAACTGCTTCTTCAACTAAAAAAAAAGAAGCAATTTTTGTTTCCTCAGATTAAAAATTTAAACTGACCCCAGTTCCTTAAGGAGAAATCTTTAAAATCTAGGGKTTTTTTTCAGATTATGTCCCAAAAGCCTTTCTAGAAAATGTTGTAAAATACTACTGCTATTTCTATTACACAGAAAACATTCACTGTGAGAATTCCTTAATAAAATATGTGTACTTAGGATACACAGAGGCTGAGTGGTACAGCCCTCCACAGGAAATATTTCTTCTTTCAGCACTGAATATTCTGTCACTCCAGTTCTCTAACTCAAACAATTAACATGGAACAAGTCCAGCCTGTAGGATTTCATCGTCAGAGGCACTAATCACCACTGCTCTTCACTGATTACTCTGAGAGTTGTCCTTACTCATCTGCTTGAAAATCAGGCTTTTAATGACTTGTCAGGACAGAGCTTTATTTTGTGGACTACTTTCTGTGACTTCTAATTGTAATTACTTTTTTTTTAATTTCATCACTAACCTTACTTTTACTGTGATGCTCACATGAAACACTAGAAATAGATATCAAATAATCAGAAATCAACAAAAAAGAAATAACTTTATTCTTTTCAAAATAGTACTTCTAATCTTTCAGTGTCTTCTAGGGTGGGCCATTTAAATTTAGCAGCTCAGATTGATTTGCAAATATCTCATTACAACAAAAACAGACGGGTTATGTGATCAATAAAAATAAAACTTGACAATATAAACAGTCACATATGCAAGTAAAACAAGGTGAAAAAGTAAATAACTTGAAACTTAATCATTATGAAAAACAAAATCTTTGGGCATTTTCTCCTTAAGAAACAAAAAGGGCAATTTCTTTTTCTTTGAATAAATCAGAAATACTGTATTTCAACAGATAACGAACTCCAGAAATAGAAGCACAACTGCATTTATCCAGAGGAAATAGCAAAGATGGTTCAGAAAAATATTTACCCACTAGTCTGTTTCTGCATGTCTAACTAAAGCGTTTTGCAAGCCACRCTTTATAGATAGAAAATACATTTATTGAGAACATTTCTATTGTTGAACTTAAAATAAAACTCAAGCATTTTGGAAGAGGGGCTTGATTTGTCCCTTTTTTTCAATTTTTATTCTGAAAACTACTTTTCAAACAGACTMATGAACTAAGAGATCATTTTGGCAAATGGTCACCTCGAGCATATGAGCTGCAGTCTAGGATTCTGTAACTTACGCACGAATCTATGAGACTGAGCTCTCAACAGGTATTTTCCTATACAGAATCTTAATGGTTGAAAAAGGCTTTTGATATCATCGAGTCCCACCGTAAGCCCCTCAACACCCTGGCCGCTAAACCATGTCTCCAAGTGCCATATCTGCGCATTTCCTGAACACCTCCAGGGATGGTGACTCCGTCACTTCCCTGAGCGGCCTGTTCCAAGCCTTTTTGATGACTCAAGTTATCAAAGCAGATTTATTGTCATGAGACACAGACCTTTTCCAGGACACTAACTTCTTGACACTTACAGAAAGAGCCCTCCCTTTCTTATTTCATTTTATCACTCTTTTTCCAAAGACCAGACTCCAGGTGCGTGCTGCAAGAGGTAATGGTGGTGGCCACGGCTCTGCTGCCTACTCTTTTTGCCAGAGTTGCAGTGCAGAAAGCTGGGACGGCAGCTGCTGGGAGAGAACTGCAGCTTGAGGATGGCCTCCTYGAAGCGTTAGATACCCGCGGCCTTTCTTACAATTTCCGTCTGCCCCTGTAGCAAGCTAAGCAGCAAGCCTGGCTCTTTCCCATCACTTCTCTCTATCGTGAAACCAATAGATCTTTTCCCTTTGTCTCTATATAGACTTTTTTCTAAATCACATCAATCACTTATTTTTTTTCTATTGCTGCCCTTTTCTGCTTGAAAGAGTTGTGAAAAAATAATAAAGGCAGATGTTTGAATAAATGATAAAGCAAAAATGGTGGAAAGAAAACCACAAAACTCTGTCTCATTCCTCTTTTTCTTATCTACACTGAGGAAATAATAAATTAACCGAGCTCTCCCCCTAAAACCAACCAGAAGGTTTTGAAGCACAGGAGAAGAAAATAATAAACAGAGTATTCTTTCTCTTTCAGAAACTACAACAGTGAGAAGGTTCACAGGCAGGACTCAAGGAAAAATATATATCACTCTTAGGCACTCGATGAAACAATGTCAAGCTAACAGGAAAGCCTCGAATTAACCACAGTGGTAGCAATGCTGTGCCTACCTCCATGGCAAGAAGCAGCTAGAATTGCCATGGCAATTTGGTCTGCAGGACTAACCCAACTGGTCAACTGCCAAACTGGCACAAATTCAGTGATTCTCCATCTCTGAATAACAGGTAGGTCAACGCTGCAGTGCCCAGTGTGACCCGGCTGGGCAGATGAAGGAACCAGGCAGTCCCAGTGCTGAACAACAGGTCAGCCGTGCTCTGCTGCGTGCAGCTTCACAGCCACAGAGTCAGGTAATTTAAAGTTTTTTTCTTTTTTTCTGCAGTCCACCCTGAACTCTATGCTACTATTAATACTCAAATAAACTTCCTATGCTCATACACTCCCATTCAAGATTGGGCTGTGACACAGTCACTGCTTTCAGTATCTACCAGCAGTCTCTATGGCCAGCTAAATATACAGTGTATCTTTGAATTATGCTTCCCTAACATTATACACATTTTTTTTCCAAAGAATATTCAAAGTTGCACTTTACTACAAAGATATTCAAAATTCTGCAATTTATTTCTAAGAAGTTTCTTGGGTTTTGTGTGTGTGTGGGTTTTTGGTTTTTTTTTCTGGATTGCCTTGCTTTATTTCTTTAGTTAGTGGTCATTATTTTAAACTTGTTTAGTCAAAGGCTATCTGAACTATGGCAAGAATTGAAAGAATCTTAATTGACCTAAAGAGGGTATAGACGAGAGGTTGAATCCTACTGACCAAGATCAAATTACCATGGTATTAAGTGTTCTCCACAGCTCAGTTAATTGAAAAAGCTGTTATTTGATAGCTATCAACAGCTTGCTGACAAGTAAAGGACTACAAATGAAATGCCATAAGAATATTCCTTGGTTTTGGCCCAGTATTTCACTAGTTTTGGACAATGGAATACACTTTTATTTGTAATGAAAAAAATGGGGAAAACTGTGAGCACCTGAGCAGACAAAAAACAGAATTCAAATGACTGTGCTAAATTACCAGGATAAGCTCAGTGGCAGAAAAATGTAGCCCTTAAAAAGAAAGCAAAATCAAACAGAAATTTAAAAAAAAATCCCTTACTTTACATGCAGCCTCACAGCCTGAAGTTACTATAATGGATCAGCAATTACAGTGCAATGACAATTAAAAATGAGCCAAAAATGTGTAGCAAAGATGTCAAATGCCAGGAATGCAGGAAAAGGAATGTTGTCATGTAGGACACTGAGAAAATAATTTTGCTCTCCTCAGAGCAAATACAACTTTCAGTTAGAATAATATGCACAGTTCAGTCATGAGAAGATAGTGAGAACGAGAGAATCCAGGGGACAGCAACAACAAGGAGAAGTCCAGGAAAAATAAACTGATTTTCCTGATGCTACATTTGCTTTTTCAAAAAATATCAAAGGATTAAGAAGACAGAACAACTGACTTCCCTATTTGCCTCCTGCCTACTGAATGCTACCTATTTCTCTAATTCATTTCTCTCTGCTAAATGTTTTTGTGAAGTGTTTCTTTAATTTTACAAGCACTTAAAGTGTATTAAAACAAATGACCTCCAGATGTGAAGAAGGAAGGAGGCTTGAGCAGTTAGGGACAGAGTTGAAGGGCTCTTAAACAGCACAGAGAACCACAGCAGGACCAAAGCTTTTAGGAAAAAAAATCCATAGTGATTGTGAAGCACTAGCATACTCTAGCTACATAGGCAGTGAATGCTCTTTTTTAGATGTTTTCAAAAATCTGGATGCAAGTTAGATTACTTATGAAATCCTTTCCAACACCAGGTTTTTATCCCTACTACAAAATCTGTAATTTTTGCTTGGGCAACAATACCTAGCAAGTTATCTGCTGGGCAGCCACAAACATTCCTGCWTTGGTCAAACACCTTCTGAGTTTGTAATTTGGTGATCAAGCCAATGTAAGACTTTTTTTAAAGCAGTATCCATTATTGTGGATTAAATTAACAGCAACAACGACAGAGTGGAGTAAAAACATTAAATGAAGAGGAAACCTAAATGAGGGAAATCAAATGTAAAAATCCCAACATTAAGCACTATTTGCTAAATGTTATTTGTTCCATTAATCATTTCTCCTTTTTTGGAGAAAGAATAGTCTGAACATAAAGTGTCCTCACTTATGACTTCCTTTAAGTCACTGGTTGAATATGTATAATTGTAGCCTGAGGGAAAATAGTTCAGCTAAGCACTCTCTGTTTTTCACTATCCTTTCATTATAGATCTCCATTTACTGTAATCAGTTCTATGATTTGCTGCTATGACCAATATAGTTTTAAGTCTGCTATTTTGTTTGGAATTCTACTCCACAAATATATCAACTGTTGAGAACAAGCCATTTAATAACACGCAAGAAAAGCCATTCTTCTCATATTCCTCTTCCAGGAAGTATAACTCAATTATTATTTTTATGATTGGATAACTGGATTATTATTTTTGTGACTGGATAATTAAAATGACTCCAAATAAACAAAGACCGACTCCCCAAAGCAGTCATTATAGTCACCTGAACAATGCTATATACAGCGACAAAAATCTCAGTACTTCCAAATTTACCTAAATCAATTAGCAYGGTACACAGTTAATATCTAATAATTTATTTCCTCTCTTTTTCCTCCAGAAGACCACAGTTTCTACATCTAAATGCCTACCACAGGATCACAATTAAGCATGCTGATGCAGGCTAAGAGGTTATTGTCCCCTGCTTTTACCAGCTGCTCTTCCCCACTCTTTCCTGTCAGAGGTAAGAAGCTCCTCACATCTGCCAGCAGAACCATATGTGCAATTACTTCTTAACCCAGTTCTGTCAAAATGGTTTCATTTAAAAAAAAAAAAAAAATAAAAAGTGTTTCAGCTAAATTGGAATTGCTTGTCTGACTCTGTCCTAAATACAGTTTATCTTTAAAGTTCTGAATTAGAAGCTTGTGTTTACAATGGCGAGTGACAATAATCAACTCACATTCCCAAAATGGTTCCTCACACTCCTTTCATATGGAAAGGCTAGGATGGAGAACATCTGAAGGCAAGTTGTTACTTCTCTACCAGATCAAATATCCACAATTCTTGCTTCCTCATAGTTAACTTCATCTAAGGCTGTGGAGAGCATCTTGACATGTTAAAATACGATTGTGCTTGCCTGTCCAGAGTTTTGTCCACAAAATGTTTTTGTCTTTTTCTTGCCATAATCCTATATGATTGTAACATATTTTTCTGTCCAACTGCATCTTATCTAGAAGCTTTCAGGAACTCTGCTGCGAAACGACTATCACAAAGTTTGATGTAATTTGAAATTTGACATAACTTCTAAAATAACTATTACAGATGTTATTCAAAATGCTGAAGAGAATATTAGCACTGAGTAAGGCAGAGAGAAAATACACTGAAAGTTAATCTAAACGAAAAACAGAAATAAAGGACTTGATGCATCTCTTTTCTGATATGAGTATTTAAGCTAAGAACATTTTTCTCTGAGTTCACATGAACTCTTACATAGCTGCTGATCAAGCTCTTGCATTGATGTTAAAATTGCCATTAGCTTTACTAAGCAAAATATTCAGGTTCAGGTTCTGAGGCCTATTGACTAGCTTCTGTCTAATGTTCCATACTGTTCTCATGACAAAAGCAAAATAATGAATCTAATCCAATTCTACCTCTTTAAATACATGAGCCTCTGTAATTATTATCATTTAGACTTAAAAATTCAGTAATTTGAGGAAAAAGGCAGGGGAAACGGTAGCCCACTTAACTCACAGGAAGCAGCATTAGAAATGTAAGCTAATGAAATAAGTAAAAAGCCAATGAAAACTAAAGAGAAAGCAACACTAACGCTGAAAACCTCCTAAGAATGCCAGAATGGCTGAAAATACACCTGTGTGCAAGACTTGTTAAAATTGATTTTTTTAAATGTTACATACTTTCCAGGACACACTTATTATGTGACCTTCATTTTACACAGCCACAAAAGTACCTAGAGTTTGACAATAGTTATCATTTCAAATAAGTAGTGAAGGAGAATTTCATTCAAATTAAAATCAAATTAAAATCAAATTAAAATTAAAAGTTTTACAAGTACAAAAACCTCATGCAATTTGAAATAAATCAATACATAGTATTTTCCCATAGAAGAAAGGAATTAAGTGATGTATTTGTGTTCATATTACTACTGTATCTGCAATATGATGGCCATCTTCCCATGATTTTGATAGATGGCTCGTGAATGTTCTGCAGCCTATCCTGTACAAAGCAAAAGTGGTTGCAGGACATACTCTAAGGAACCACGCTGAAGGCTGGTAACTCACATTGCACATATCTTGTTGTTATTGCTGGATTTTTTTGTTTGTTTTGTGTTTTTTTTCAGGTTTTGTCAGCTGTTTAGCTCAATCCCGAGCATTTAAATAGATCAAGATTGACTGACAAAAGAAGTGTTTCAATTTCAGTAACATGGGCCTTGGAATAGCAGGCTACCAATAGCCTTACTGAGATGTTTAACACAGCTGGAATAACCCACATCTAGTGTATATTTTTTTGACAGTTTCATATACGGCAAGTGAGGCTGAAACACTAATTTTATTCTAAGTAGATTGTGACGGTTATGCTCCTTCCCCAGTACTTGAATTTTTCAGGAGTTATATATTCTTCAACCTTTAGATGACGCTTTGTTGGCATTTTGTCGCTCACTCCCTCACCACTCRTTCCGTGACAAAGACACTTCTCGTATAATTCTCAGTTTATATTGGGTGCTGAAAAGCCCTACACTTGTCTTTATTCCAGAAGATTTTTTTTYCCCCCTTGATTAGAACACTACCCCTCAAGCCATCTGGGAATTATCTGACTGTGAAAGAACGATGTTTAAGTTTTAAGATTTTTACTTTTTTTTAAAAAAAAGAGTACTTCCTTTCCTTAGTGACTTAAGACTGCATCAAATGGTGATAGCAGTTCTATTTCATCCATTGGTATTAGCCATTCCAGAAATTTCATATCTGCATTAGCACATTTTAATGAGGATAACCAGAATGAAGAGGTTAACAAAACCTTTCCAGAGCTCATACTGTTAACCCTAATGCATTTTTATTAGCTTACTGCAATGGGAAATTTCAATCCTTGCCTCAAGAAATGAACAAGAACCTTTCATAATTTTACAATGTCAGAATTTCCTGAGATTCACTCAATACTGCCTGTACCTGCTGATAACTAGTTAGTGAGCCTCTGTTCAGGCACAGCTGTAGGCAATTTGTGGTACCTACGATCACCCTGAGCCAAGATATCATCCAACAAGAGTTGCACAAATTTAAGTTTTAGTGCTAACTGTGGGAATATTTCAATTACCAGTTTTGAGGGATATATGGTAAAGATATCATGGAGGCATATTCTACTTTCAGTTATATAAATGTATATTTAGGATAAATTTTCCAATGTGCTTTTACACCTAAGCTGAGATGAAAATTTAAGTTCTCAATTTCATTGGTAATATTCCTACACACACAATTTCAAGTGCTCAGTAGGAAATGCTCTAGGCATTATTCTTCCCATAAGATGTTGCTTAATGGTCATACATTGGGAAGAGGGAAAGATTCCTGATTCTCTAGAGCACTGGAATCACAGTGGCCATGGTGATTTTATATTTGAAAGCTTTTACATACCAGAAAACTTCTGAAGTGTGAGAAAAACAAATTAAATATAAAGCACTATTTGGGATTTTTGAGTATTATTTTGCTCTTTTTATTGTTGTTGTTGTTTCCATGGATATTTTAAGCTGTTACCTGAAATTAGAATCAATGTAAGTCCATAAGTAATAGTCTGCACACAATCAAAAGCCTAATGCCTATAAGTCATTTTTTTAATTGTATGCAAAAAAAAGGATATTTGTGAATGCAAGCAGTCATTTAAAGGTCTAGATGACCTTTCTACCATACATATATTCAGTTCTCACAAAAAGCTGTGTTTTCCATATGCATATATGTACATCTTGTAGAGTAGTTGTGATGTTTTCTTGTTTTTTAATGCATTATAGGAACACGCTAAAAGCCTTCTGAATGGACTGTAAATCCATACCCATAGGAATAAACTAAGCAGGACCATGGCACAGATCCAGTTTCTGGCAAGCAAGCATCCATACCACTAAACTGTTAGTATGATCTTCATCACGGTTGTGGCTGATGCCACCCAACACTCTTCCCAGTAACACCAGGCCACAGTTTGGGGGCCATCACAGCCAGGAAGCATTCTCAGCAAGTAGTCTGAACCCAGTCATCCTGCTTCGGAGGGCAGGAGAAGCTGTTCACACTTCGKCTCTCTTGTCCTAGATAGAACGGTTCCTGGCCCATTTTATTACAATATATTCCACCTACCAGATGTTAAAAGGCAAGGAGTAGATGTTTTCTTATTATTTTTAGAAACTATAGTTTCAGACTGGTATTTCTTTACAGAGAAAAGTAAAGGTAAACGTCTATAAGCATTTACCTAAATATAGGCCTAAACAGAGGTGAAATTACTAGAATTATTTTCTGTAATAGGTATGATMTTATGAATTGAAAAATGCTAATTAAATCAATTTTGTACAAAAACCACAAAATGAAAAAATAATTCTAGAATATGGCTGCCAAAACTCTGCAGCAACCACAGGTGCATTAGCTACCTCCCTAGTACTTGGGGACCATGCCAAGTAATATACTTAATGTTTTACTATATAAATGTGTATGCACATTTATGTAAAAATATAACCTTTCCTTTTTTTAAAATAATAAACTAACTTGGCTGTTCAAATATACATATTGAACAAAGTCAACAGCTCAAACACACATGGTCATCTTTCAAAAAGAATGGGAAACAAGCTTCCATATCCCTGGTTTAGAGATAATTTCAAAACAAAGCAAAAGTCTCCAATTTTCTTTAACTCAGATGGTATCAAAATAAAATTCAGAACAGATACCGCACTATAGGATGCTACACAGAATGCATAATGCAGATTAACCTCAAGTAGGTCTTATCAGAGGATAAATGCTGAAACTGCAATGAGTAATATACTAACTTCTCTGCCATCCTCTGGGAATGTGATAACTTACAAGGAGACTATGCTGACATTTGTAACTCCTTATCACACATACCGTATTAGCTATTCTCTTCTTCCGGACTTTGCCTGCTGGGATTATTGGAGAAGAATGGGATACCCCTGAGTAATATCACAGTGAATTTCGATCACTTCCGAGAGCTAGTAGACAGATGCTTACATAAGGTACTTAGACAGTCCCTGATCTTTTCTATAATGGTTGAATTAAATGGTTATACAGTTATGTAGCTTGCCAGAAACTTTGCTTATGTAGGGCAGTAAGAACTCTCATGTCCAAAAATTTTAAATGATCACAGAAACTTCAAAGCACATTGGCTTTCAGTAGCTGCTGGAAATGTAATGAATTATTTTAATGTATTGTACTGAGACTGTGCCACCAGCAACCAATGAAACTCAGTAGTGATCAATCAGTGCATAAAATTCAGACCGCAATTTGTAGCTCAGTACTCTGGTAGGCTATGCTTAAAAAGAAAGAAAAAAAAAGAAAAGAAAAAGAAAAAAATAAACAAGAAGTAGTATGCACGTATCATTACTGGTGATGAAGTAACGATGAGCGACTTGTTTCTAACAGGGTCTGCTTTACCACACACACATTCACGTAACACAAATCTTTACAAATTACTTCATGAAATGAGATGAAAATGTAACAGCTAACACCTTTTCTTTCATCATATTTCTCTGAGTATTCACTACTAAAACATATTATTACAGCAATGGCATTAACAGCTACAATTGTAAAAACACTCATATGACAGACCTTTCTCAGTTCCCACTCACTTTTCTCTCTGAAGTATTTCTCATGCCTGCTCTTAACCTATAAGCATTTAGCTTCAGAGTTAAAACTTCATTGGACTACTTTTCTTTAACACATTTTGCATATATGCCATTTTTAATAAAAATGTGAGCTCTACAAAATTTAAAAACAATAAAGTAAGTCTATGAAAAGATAAAAATAAATCACTCATATATGGGGATGTACACTTTTCAAAGTACACTTTTCAGTTCATTGTTTGAACTGAATGAGTTATAGTAAAATAAGCACTAATTAGTTTATATGCATGTGGAGGTGCTAAATCTCACAATGCTTTAAAATGTTAACTAATGGTGAAAAAATGCAGCCAGAGTAGCACCCTTTCATATTTAATTTCTCTTCTCTTTAAAGTAATTAACTGATTATAATGATTACTTACATGATTAATATAATTAAATAAGTATATTTATATATACTTATAAATATAAATGAATTACTGTAGTTCAAAAACATTTTAATTCAACTTTGCAGAATCATAATGAATTTCTTAGAGTAAACAAAATGAATCAAACAAAGATCACTTTTCTATCAGTACTGGAGAAAAATAAGCAGACTTTTAGCCAATGAAAAAAATAACTCTTGTAATTTAATTGCAAGCTTGAGTAGATTCAGTATATAAAAAATACTGAACTTCAGTCTGTAAATAGAATTCAGGAGGATAGGTAGGACTGTGCCTTTCATTTATTTCTACATCAAGTATTTAACAGGTGAATTCTTGTTACTAAAAATAGGAGATAAAAAGTATATACCATTTAAAAAAAAMCTTGGTTAATTCAAGATCAGAGGAAGGGAAAAAAACGCCTTTTTAAATCACTCTGACAGCCTTCTTTCTTCTCTCTCTCTCTGTCTTTACAGGTCACCCCCCAATTTGAATGACTGAAACAGCTACATTTGAGCAATGCGCTGGTCCCCAAACTGCCTTTGTTGTAGCAGGAAGTCAAGTCAGTGCAAAGCAGCAGCTTGGAGTCAGGCACAACTAAACCTTCTAGAGCTTGAACACATCCACTCGGCCGGGTCTAGCACAATGGCAGTGAGATTTCAGAGTTTTGCCTGGCTTCTCATTCTCTAGGTAATAAATCATCTAGAAAAGGAATGAAAATCTGGCCTTAAAAATTTATTCTCCATTTATGTTACATACCCAGTTATGTTTGAGAAATATCTAGAGGCAACTGCATTTGAAAAAAAAAAAAATTAAAGAAAAGTAAAACTGATTCAAGCATCAGGTAATCTACATATTATGTGTGGAGAGCAAACCTACAGTCTATCTGTCATGTATAAACCGTCGCATTATGATAACCACATCCTGGCCTCCAACGCAGCTAACAGCTGTGAAATAGCAGTGACAGAATCTGCTGCAAAAACTCGCAGTCCTGTCTCATTCCTTCCTGTTGCCAGAACATTGGTCTGTAAGGACCCTTCTGTAACAGCATCCTCCTCTTCACTCAGGCGTATGTCACAACCTCCCAAGCAGCACTGAGTTGCCACAAGGCACCACACGCCTTGTTTGCTAGGGGCTGTGAGGGTCTTTGTTAGTTGGATGGACTTCCATTGAAACACTTAGCTGCTAAGATTCCTGAGGCACCTCTATATCCTTATTCAGACTGCCACTATATTCCTGTCTGCAAATATTCCAAGTATTTTTTTGCTCCTTGGAAAAAAAAAGTGCACACTTGTCATTTTCTCAGTTGAATCTCCTTGACGCACCCCATGATTTTTCTACTTCAAAACTGTCAGTGGTTGCTCAGCAAAGAAGGAGGAGGACATGACTTTGAATTTAGAAAGGTTTTGGAAATATAAATATCTGACACTAGGAACACCATATTTTTTCTATTTTCTGTTTTAAAAGCAAAAATGTTGTGTATCACAAAAAATGTACTTTTGCTTTAATTTRATTTCATATTTCTCTCTCTCTCAAAAAAAAAAAGTATTTTAAGGGTAAAGATAGGTAAGTGCCAAAAGCAATTTTTATAGAATCACAACGTAACAAACACTGAATAAATTATAATGAAAACTTATACTGTGTTATCACAGGGGCCAGGATAGCATATTTTTACAAAACAGAAAGTTCTCACAAATCACTTTGCATCTGAATAGGGTTAATCCCTATACAGGAATTTTGGGATTTTTTTTTAACTACTTCAAACTACTTTAACATTTTCATCTTTTTTATTATTAACTCTTGGAGCATGAACATTGCTAATATTTCCTCTACATCCTTGTTTCTTTTTCTTCCTAAAGAGGTTCAGCTTAGAACCTCTTAGAATTTAACAGGTATCTTTCACAATCCCTAGCACTGACCTTGTGATTAAAAAAAGAAACACTTTGTTTCTGTTTGTTACACACTTTTTGTTACCAAATCAGGTGTCCCTTCAACCACCATCACAACAACAACAAAACCTATGGCTTCAGCATATTTATACGCATCTTATCTGCACATATGACAATATAAAATTAATCTACCCAGTACTGTCAGCTGACTGTAAGTGTTCAAACTATGCTTGTTAAATGAAACACAGGACAAAATATAGAACAGTTAAAATAGTTAGGGCTGCTTCATCTTATCTGAGTTATTAGAAAGGCTAAAAATATCTTCTACCACTTCAATATGCATATTCCTCATTTTATAGGCCTGAATAAAGAAATGGCAAAAGCTATAAATGTTATTTATGAAGTGTAATAAATACTATCTGTTTTATTGTTTCTTGATTTTAAGTTAAATTTTATGTTTTTTCACTACAAAGATTACCTGGAGCAAGAAGGACAAAATATCAAAATGCTCTTCAAATTCTTTGCACATGAAAACAAAACCTGCCTCGAGCTTGACGATGTTCTCACAGCCTATTGTACCATGACAGCATCACATCGCTGCTATCACTTCCGTCATTGTTACTACCTACTTAAAATAACTATGCTAAAAAGAAACTTGCCATATTTAGAAAAACCATGCTATGACTTGCTATTGGGAGAGAATATCTGTAAAAGCCTTTTTGCCTGCTTTTCCAAGCACCTCACCATTTCCCGCATTTCCAGAGAGTATGTCCAGCCGACAAGGGAAAAGGCAGAAGGATGTGTAATTGAAATCTGAGAGGCCCATTTTCTGTGTTTCCACCTGCTGCCCTAGCCAAATATACCTGTTCTAACACCACCCCAAGAGCCAAAATATGCAAAAAATGCCTTAAAATAGTTTTGTAGGACTGCACATTCATTTGTACAGATTAGATATAGAATTAAAAACATGAATATAGAATTAAAAACATAAAATCATAACTAATGTCTGCTTCTGAAAATCACAGTACAGGTAGAATCTTATCCAAACTTAGTGACTAAAAGCTACCTAAGCTTGTCATTCTCCTTGATTAATGGAGAAAGAGGTCCAGAGGTACATACTAAAACACATGAACATTTCTACTTCTGAAGGTGCTTCTCTCTCTTTTTTGGAAATAACCCTAAATAAGCAACTCAGGTTGGATGATCTCATTCAGCAAGCTGAGATGAGATGTGTCCTAGTCAAAGGGTTAGACTGCATCTCCAAGTATTAAGCAAATTTTAAAAATATGATTAATTATTAAAATTGATCTTTTTACCTCATTCTTACCATGAGAACTCAGCCTCATGTACATATGAGGATCCAACAACAGTTCAGTTGATTAAAATGATTTCAAACATATCTGTTAAGCATAATTCCACCCAAGTTTGTTAAATCTCCTCAGGGTACACAGAGTTAAACGAAAACAGGCAACTTTTGAAAACCTTATCTCAGTCCCATCCATGTCCATCAAGATAAGCCTGATTTGGCAGTACTAAAGATGATCACTACACTCTGAGAGTGAAATATCTATTAGATTTTAATAACAAAAGGTGGATTAAGAGCAAACACAGTTGGGGAAAGTTCAAGAATCTTTTATCCTACTGTCAGCATAAATCTGTACATAGGAATTGAATTCTGATGGACTAAATAGGAAGAAATTTCTCATCAGAATTATTTTGAACTGTTCTACAAAAACTGCTCAAAAATTTCTAAAATTTTATTATGGTGAGGATGACTGAGTACTGTGCCAGACTGCCTAGAAAGGTTTTGGAATTTCCATTCCCAGAGATACTCGAAAGCCACCTGGATAGGGTCCTGGGCAGCCTGCTCTAGGTGACCCAGCTTGTACAGAGGAGTTGGATTAGGTGATCTCTGGAGGTCCCTTTGAACCTCAGCCCTCTGTGATTCTCTGAATGGATTAATTTGAAAATTATCTTAAAGCATCTGCTGTTTAAGACTAGTCCACAAATTTCAACTAATGAAAGTTCAGGATAGAGTAATATTGCATCAAGCAGTATAATCAATCATACAGTAGCGTAACAAATTATACTGCATTACTGGATAATAGTTTGCAATAATTTTTATCACCTCTGCTACATATTTTAGGTGTTAATTGTTTATACTTGAGCACAGAGCTTAAGCTCTAACAACAGGTCATCAACACACTTCTACCCTTTTGTCCCCATCTTTCTTTTCTTCCCCCACTTGCAAAATGTCAAGATATAATTTAATAATGAACTACCAAGAAGAAGGACAAAATTTTCCAGAATTTTCCAGTCTGAATATATGTTCTTTTAAATTCTCTTAACTCCCTTGAAGGATGGGCGATAAACTCTAAACATATTCCTAGCTTGGGGCATTAATCAGCAAACATATTCCTGCCCTTTAAAAGTGCAAATAAAATCCTAACACTGCCTCATTTTCCCCCTTCACTGTCAAATACACAAAAAGTCACAGAATAAGCTTCTCACAAAACAAGCTTCTCAGCTTTTGCATTATGGAAAAGTAGAGAATATGGGCACTATGTCATTTGTTACTGAAAAGCTTAAGCCTCTTTTAGAAAGAAAATGTTCATGAAAAACAGAGGATTAGACATTGTACTGACATTTCCTCTGTTTACTCTTTGCAAGGTAGGTCAGCCATAGGTGTCTGCCAGAATGATTCTAATTTTAACACATGATTTTGATTCATGACCACAGAATCAGCCTGATTTGGGGACTGAGATTCGTTTTCTTTTGGAATCTTTTTTGTCATTATTATATCAAATATGATTTGCCATATACTGTATCCCTTTTTGGGACAGCAAAGCCCAAAAGCACACACAGATATGTGTCACTGTTCTACAGGACTGTCTGCTTTTTGCCATATATGCACAAATCTTAAGACACTTGTGGCTTTAAAGGATAAGCTAAATAAATATATATTAAAAAAGGAAAAAAAAAAAAAGAAAAAATATTAACAATAGTGTCACACTTATGAACCACCAACACCTTTCACAATCCAGCAGGAAAGAAAAAAAAAAAAGGAAGCTTGGATAATACTCAGGCTTTTCATTTACTTAACGTCTGGTTGCTTGGTGCTCAGTAGCATCTGACTTCTGGTATGAAAACACTGAACTGTTTTGATGGGAAGAACAGAGTTTGAAATTAAAATATAAATATCTTCATGCCGCTACTAGGAAAGTTAGATTGAATATGCAGGGCATGCATGAAAACAGGTTAAAATGCATATCCTACAGGACGACAAGGTACCTTGTATGTGAGTAAAATTCACATATGAATTAGCACTATCCTTTTGATCTCTATTCTACTGCCTTCTCAAATAAAACTCTCCATCCAAAAACAAAACATAGAGCAGGTACATTTATTTGGCTCCCAAAGCATTGGTTCCCAAAACACCTCTGCTAAAGATCAAAAAGTCATTATTTTAAGGTTCTCTGAATGGACTTATTTCACCACAACCTTTGTGTGTTTTTTTTTTTTTTTAAAAAAAAGAAAAAAGAAAGAAACAGAGAGAGAGAGAGGAGAAAAATTTTGGGAGGCAGTTGTTTCCATCATAGGTTCTTCTTCAGTTTTACTCCCTTATTTCTCTGCAACAGTTAGCAAACCTATGCTTCATATAAAAGCCCTTTCAAAATCATTCCAAATACCAGCTTAGAAAAAATTCAAACAATCATAAAAGCATGGAAAGATGCAGTGGTTTTTATCTACATCTCCTAGTGTCTTAAATATGCAGTGGTTTAAATGAAGTAGAAAAGGAGGGTAAAGAGAACCATTTTCCATTGACAAAGTTCTTCCCCCATTTTTTTTTTCAATTATTTAATAAAAGACTTGACCAAAAGCTACAGTGATACAATGATTTAAAACCAGCTCTTCTTTCTCAGCCTCAAGCAAAAATCTAGGGGGAAAAAAAAGAGAGAGAGAGAAGTCTAACAATTCTCCTGTTCTGTAAGAAAAGTCTTGCTTAAATGCTAGACCTTTCCTTTGGGAGACAAAATAAATACCTGCAGCTTTTCACTACAGAAAAAGAAMGTGATAGGCACAAAAATTTACTAACTACAAGCTGGGTTTCTTTTTCTCATGAGATCTTTTTTTCACCTTCCAGATGCCTTGAATATGGGATACACATCCAAACTAATCAAAGCTTCTGGCAGCTAATAGTTTAAATGTCTACATATTGGTAGATGCTTCACTGAGAGCACATGCATCTTGGATCTGCAATTCTTTCTTACTAATCTTGTGATGATGATAAGCTGTTGATTTCAAAGCATGAACACTTACCTTGTAAATAAATAAATAAACAAACAAATAAACAAACAAACCTGTCTTCTCCACCAGTTGTAGAACAGGTGGGAGGTGAATCTCTAAAGTAATGCCAAAAAAAAAAAAAAAAAAAGAGAAAAAGTTTTGTCTGGGGTCTGGGGACTTCAAAATTCTTTGACAAGATACCATTCCTTTGGTCCAGATTAGCATGGCTTTAATGATATTCTGAACATGTGGAAAAAAAATAGCAGCTCAATAAAGAATCTAGAAAAGGAGGAATTACACTCCTCAGAACAATGAAGATCAAAAAATGAGGTATAGACATTTCTGGACATATTTTTATTTAATCACTTACTTTATTTGAGATATTTTTTCTATATATGCCACAATAATTTTTTATTCTCTGTTATGGATGTGAAATATGAACCTAAACAGAAATCTTATAGTTTCCGCATTCATATTTGTTATGTTCTGCTATATTACAGTATACCATGAGCTATGAAATTTTACCTAATTATTACTGAAATGCATGCTTGTGCCCATAAACTAAAGAAGTTCGGTTTCTGCTTTTTGTGTTGTTTTTTTTTTTTTCATATTATAAAAGCTTTATTTGAACCCTGAAGAGTTCTTCAGACTTTTTTAACACCAAATGTGCTAACTTTTCAGGAACTCCAAATCTGGTAACCTTTCGGCAAAGACCTTTTCAGAGAATACAATATATTGTGTATACATCAGCATTCTGTCCATAAACTTCTAGTGTCCCTCACTGTGCATGTTAGGAACTCACTTACATGGGTTGGAGCTACACATTTCCACACATATCAAGGAACCTTCCAAAATATATTAACAGTAGTGTTAATCTTTATTATTATTAGCAATAATAAAAATGTTAATTTTTCAGTAAAGTATTCAATAAAGGAAATTTGCAGAGAAGCATTTCATGTCTTCAGGTTTAGGGAGACTTCCTGACCATGTCTGAGAGAATTTAACGGGTTCATAATGATAAATGCATGTTGTCATAATCTGTCACTGCCACAGTATGCCCTAACAGCATATACTCTTGTAAAACAAAACTGCAATCAAAAAGTTCAAAATTAATAGCTGTGAAATCTCAAGCACTCATAAGCATGTGTTTTTATCACTTCCATGCTGTGCAGACTGGGCACTCTTGTTATTTATTATTTGTGACAGTGAACAATTCCCACTTGCTTTAGTGAAAAAGTGAAGAACTGTTTGCATAACTAGCAAGGTGAAAAATAGATTTCATACTGTTGGAATCATTTCACAAGAACAATCCACATGGATCAGGAGAACAGCACTACATGTACAGATTACACTACCTGCTTTTATGTTGTTCTGTCTCTATATTTTCCTCTAAAAAATAAAAAAAAGGGGGTCCCTTTTAGCATGTTCTGTATTTAGAAGTACCTAGAAAGATGCAGTCAAAACTACTACAACAGTAACCCTCAGAATCTTCCAATTTAAAAATATAGATGTTTATAACGTCTTAATGCATACATGATCCACAGTTAGCAAGTGGTCTGAACCTGATCCATATCTTAGACTGGGACCTGCCATCAGGTCCCAAACAGTCACTCTTCCAAACTATAGCAGAAAAGCACTATTTTCTTCTGAAGGACTCAATTTGTCAATAGAATATATGTCTTTATGAGCAAATACATAAACATCAGTATTTCACCTTCTATAGAAGCAACTGTATTAGGAGGAATAGCTGAATAGAAAAGCATGACTATTGTTTTCTCTACAGGTTTTTCTTAATTTCTTTTTAGAAATGAAACATGGAGATAACATCTCCAAACAGTATATATTTCAAATTAAAAAAGAAAGGTTAAAGATAGTAACTGTACCTGCATTACAGAATGTCTCCATCTGACTTAATATTAACTTACAGGAAAATCTATCATATAGCGGGACAGCAAGAAAGATTTGCCTGTGGGCAATACCATTATCAGCACACAATTAGTTGCAGATTGGAGACACTAGCCTCAGATCTGTTCTCAAGCCAGTAATCTGTTTCCTAGCTGATTGAAAACCAACGTCTTGTGATGAAATGCTATTTATTTAGCTACAGACAATTTGATTAAATGTAAGGGTAATAATAACAAAACTAATAATGTTCAACTCTACATGAAATGGTGTAGGTCATATCTTAATTGAGACATTTTAGTGAGAATCTAAATTTGTTAAATGAAACAGGATGTGTTACAAAAGAAGATTTTACAGAGAAGTCATTTTACTTCGATTAAAAAAAAAAAAACTTTGTGAACACTAAAAAGAAGTCTTTTCTACTGTCAATTACTATAAACTCATCACAAAGTATGAATTCTTAGCTCTTAATGCTAAGTCTTTCCAATCCTCGGATCCTTGGACTTATTTCATTTAGTTTTTTTCTTTGATAACAGATGGATTTTCTTTTATCCTTGGTAATTTGCATCAATAGTAGATCATGAAGTCCTATAAATACATAAAGCCTTTTAGAAGCATTTGATGGAGAGACACTTTAGCCAGCCCTTTCATATTTCTGTAACATTAATTCTCCAGGAAGGTTACCATATAACTTGAATAGCTCAGTCACTTTATATATTTAATGAAGAACTAGTAAAGAAAAAATATATAAATTCAGAATTTCAGAGTTCCTACAATGGCACACTAGTATTCATTGTTAAAAAGTCCAATGAATTTTCAATTTACTTGGAACTGCCTTTAAAGCCAGCTGAATATAATATTCTCTATCCACTGAATGTCACATAGGTGATGAAATATTTCAAAATCAAATTAATATAAAAACCTTCTCAATTTATTTTACATAGAGGAAGTTTACGCTGTCTTATTTTCATGAACACTAATGAACAAACAGAAAGAACTTGAATCCTAGAAATTTTTCATAAGTGTTTAAATAACTACTGTTACACACAAAAAAAAAATATATGAGCAGCCAGTGATCTCTGTGGAAGCTGTGCAGGATTAGGTACTAAAGACAGTACACTTTTGCAAATACAGTTAAACAAGTTTCCATTAGTTTTAGCTTAAATTTCTCAGGTATGTTTTTCTAAATTCATGTGGAAAATCTCATACAACACAATCATTCAGGCAGCACATCCTTTCTAACAACACACTACACAATTCAACATGTAGAATTATATAATTCAAACATACTGCATGACTGTGTTTCATCAATTTATAATTTATACATCTACATTGGTTTTGCAGCTGTTCAGATGAATTGTTGGTATGGAATCTACTGAATGAAACCATACATTTTGTAAATCTATATCCTGGTGAAACATCTACTGCACCTATATGGTAGTTACTTGTCACATAAAATCCTTTTGTCTTATTAAGCACTATTCTTATTTGTACTCTTGCTAGGTATTTCAGATACGGTACCCTACTCTATTTTGTAAGCACAGAGCAATAACAGGGTAAGTTACAAAATCCTGGCTACATGTTGTAATCTCTAGGAAAAATGCTTAGAATTTAAAGTCACTAGGACACTGCTCTGTTTCACATTCAGCATTGCCACTTTGACTCATATGAATTAATACTTGCTCTAGAAATAGCCTAGCTCTATTCATATTCAGAAAGACTTCCCCTGAAATGAAGTGATATATTCAGGCCGTTAAGTTGCAGGCAGCAGAATAAAATTGTAAGTATATAGTCAAAGAAGCCTTATGAATGAGTTTTCTAAATCTACATGACAGTTATGACCCAAGATCGGGGCCTAGGTTCAGTGACTGAGCATGTAGTGACCTGTATTAAATACAGACTTCAGTTTCCAGCGAAGTTATTCCTTCTGTAAAAGAATTTACAATACTACTTGAAAATGGAAAAAAATGCCTTTCTTTCAAAGGAATCAATTAGTGCCCTTTTGTAAACTCGTGCTGCAACTGTAACCTAACTGCAGACTCATCTGAAACAGTTTTTCCTCTCTGAGCTCACTGAATGATGAATATTCTGTCATCACATAGGACACATGTATGTCATTATATTCAATTCAGAACACGTGGATGGAAATTAGGAGACTGATACACCATTTCACTATTGAAATTCTACAACAATTAAAATCACTCAGAATAGGAAGTGACACTATGGAGAATGAGACCAAATATAGGTTGAAAGCAGCAAAAATAAAAGAAGTTATGAAAAACAAAAGTGAAAAAATAGAGCCTTAGACTGTCCCTGTGAAAAGGGTGAGGAATTCTCATTTTCCCCAGCTGTTTCACTATCTTTACTTCCATTTTTATATCTGATCTTTTGACAGTTTTTAGTACACTGAAATATTTGTTCCCAGTTAAATTTAGTGTTCATAAAATGACTTCCAAATGTATTTGCCTATGCAAATCACCAGCTTTCGTCACAGAGCAAGCATGATCCCATCTGAGCAATAGTTTTGTTTTATAGAGTGGATACGAACTTTCGAGCCAAATCTTTCCCATGTGTATGTGTATTAAAATTTAGCACATGCATGAATGCACCAACAAGGTAACTGAGTAAAGATACATTTAAGTACATATGTTTGCTCCACCACTAGTTTGCACAAGAATACTCCTTCTCTTGAGGTATTTATATACATTAATCAGGTCCCCTCTCAGCCTTCTCTTCTCCAGGCTGAAGAAGAGAAGGCTTAGAGGGGACCTGATTAATGTATATAAATATCTCAAGAGAGGGAGTGGGGAGGATGAGGCTGGCCTCTTCTCAGTGGTGGCCAGTAATAGGACTAGAGGAAATGGCCACAAATTGACGCACCAAAAATTCCACAGGAACTTGAGAAAGAATTTCTTAACAGTGAGGGTGACAGAGCCCTGGAACAGGCTGCCCAGAGAGGTGGTGGAGTCTCCTTCTCTGGAGATCTTCAAAACCCTTTTGGACACCACCTTGTGCCACATGCTCTAGGAGACCTTGTGTGTGCAGGGGGGTTGGACCAGATGACCTCTAGAGGTCCCTTCCAACCTTAAGCATTCTATGATTCTATGCATACATTCAAAAACAAAATACTTCTATACTTTCTGAAATTTCACTGACACTACAACATTCTTGTTAAAGAAATATTTTTACACTTCTGTTTAACACATGATGAAAACCTCCTCTCCATTATCTTCCAAATCATACATATACAAGTTCTCATAAGTTAAATGAGATTTGATGCACAGCATATAAACAAATAAAACACTATCTCCTGTATCTAAATTTTATTCTAATATATGGCAGCTGGATCTAACTTACAGTGATTGATATTTGTTATTTTTATCAACTTCATAGAAAAACCCATAGTTTAACACAACATGACATAAAACTTCAGCTTGGTACTCCTGAGGATGAATGAAAAATCAAAACAGAACTGATGTCACTATCATTTCTATAAAAAATGAACAGTTTGTGCCAATTCAAAAATAATTTGCTAATTTAACCTGAGTTTATATAACACATTTTGGCACAGGCATGTACTATTAATAGTTATGTGTACGGTACACACATTTGAAAACTATACTAAAGTTATTAATCTAAAAATCATCTTCAACCTTGCCAATATGCCTTAAATTTATAGACTTTTCAAAGAGTGTTTTTATTTTTATGTTTTAATGAAAGGAATGAATTGGTAGCAGCATTTTTGCCTGACTTTGAGCTTCTCCCAGAAGAATACAGGTTTTGTGTCATATATTTATCAGTGCAGCTCTGCAGAGATGCCTCAAAAATTTTAGGGTATCTATATGACATTAGGATGCACAGCCTTAGATGTCTGAATCACATCCAGAACACTACAATGGCATCCATAAATTCCTTAATTGTCTTGATCAAGGATGTTTTTCTTGAGCACGAATCTCTTAGATTGAATTAAAGCAGTTCTGCCTCACATGGATTTGGTATCCAACAGACACAGGGACAGCTTGGGGGCTGAAAAGTCCTTGACAGCTACATTTGGAGAGAGGGTATAAAAAACATTAGCTCCTTTCCTGGCTTCTCTTTGGCAAATACCACCATGGAAGAAACTTTTGGCACAAAGGACACACATTTCCTTAACATCCTGGCCACAACTTCRGGCAAGCAACTCTACTTTTCAGGGTGTATAAGCAGGAATTCTCCATAATCAACAACTGACAGCAACACAGGAATTCTTTGCTACCATGTGACATGCATTTTGCTATTTACGATCTGGTACCATAAAGGTGCCAAATCAGACATGATTATGAGATAAAACCCTCTGAATTTAACATTAGATGATGGAATCAGTGTTTCTGTACTAGTTCTGCTGCATATTCTATGAGTGATTTTCAGCAAATCGGTCAACCCTTCTTAATCTATCATGTGATTTAATATCGTCTGCAAAGTAGATAATGGCAAAGCTTAAATCAATTGCTGTTGCTTTTCTTTCAGASACTACAAACTTATCTCTTAGGCTGTTTTCATTCAGAACACAATTTTTCTAACAAAATCTCAGCTGAAAGAATGGACGTTTGCATTTAAAAATGAATTCACTGTTCTCCATAATTAATAGCATAAATTAGGTTTTGAAATATACAAATATAATGCTTYTATTCAACATCTAATAGTTACTTGTGTCATTTGTGATCTGCTGTGAGTAAAATTAAATGAAGTTTTACACTACAGCATTATACAAAACTGCAAAACTGCATTACCTAAGAGAAGATTGATAGATGTCAACAATAAGAAATGAATGCACATCACTTTCTGTATCTCTCAGTTGTGACTGATGAGAATATTGCTTCTGTTCAAACAAACTTTTAAAAACTATAACCTTTATTTCTCTAATGTTTTCCGAGCTCATTAGAAATAGCAAGAATGTGGTTATTCAATGTATTCCTACGCATGGCTTCCACTTTACRTATCAAATTTACTACATTCTGTATTTTCTAACTAGGTGGGTCTAAGATTGCTTTACACAGTGTTTTTATAATTTTTTCAGTGAAGCTTTACACATAAGAGTAAGAAAAGGATTCATTATCGGTACAGTTTTTAGAATAATTCCAATGTCAATTATACATTTAAGAAATTGCCTAACTGATGCATTAATACCAACAGTTTTTGAGATTTTGATATGTGCACATGGCCTACAAGTTCCTCCAGAAATATCTGAGATCACTAAAAGAAGAAATAAAGAGTTTTACGTCCTTTATTTTTCTTCTATTGTGGTAAATCACATTTTAGACTTTGCTTATTCCAGCATTAGTAAAACATTTTGTTATGCTCAATAGCAAGGCAAGAGTGACTTCAGAAAGTCTCTGTGATCTGTGATCTGAAGTATAGGGAAGATAGGAAGTCCTAATTTTGCACCTTATATCGATGTTCTCCCCTCTTTCCTCTCTCCTTTCTTCTTCAATGTCMACCCAAACAGACTCTCTAACTTTACCTCATCTGTGGTTTTACAAGATTTTAAATTAACATATTATTTTTACTTAGATTTAATGAAGGTTTAAAAAAAGCAAAATACACAACTTAGTATAAATAAGAAAAGGCTTGAAAGTATGTAGGTATATTTCGCTTTACTGTTTACCCAGTGCACTTCGTAAGACAGGAAGTTAACAAGGCTTGACAGGACTGGGTATCTTCACATCAACTGAAATAATATTAAAAAATATTTTTAATAGCAGTATTTTTATGTCTTTCTCATACTGTTTTTGGGCCATGCAAAATACACTGTTAAAGTAACTCGATCTGCACAGTCTGCATCAGCAAAATACTCCTCAGTAAACTGCATGGATATGCATACACCCCATGCATCTGCATGTATATGTACTTTCAAAAACTGAAATAATTCAAATTCATACATAAAAAAAAAAATCTATTCTGGATAGTAACTGTTGGCCTATATATCAGTTTTAATTATTGATTAAAATAACTATTTAGTGTAATTTAGTGTAATAAAGGTCCAAAATCTGATACAGCTCAAACAACAAAACTTCTCTCATAGCAAAAAAAAAAAAAAATTAAAAAAAGGATTAGGTAGAAAATGTGTCTCCTGAATATTTAGTGAGATGTAAACACCTTCTGAAAGTATAATAAATAAAAATTAGTAAATATGCAACAGAAATTACATAGGCTGAAAAAAAMCCAAAACTTTTACAGTTCTAACGATTTGTAAATATCTGTTGGATGCAGACATGTTAAAATCACTTAGAAAGAAAGGTTGTTAAATACTGTATTATTCAAATGTCCATATCAATATTTCCTGTATATATAGTCAAAGAAAATTAAGATGACATGTTGTGTTAAATAAGATTAGTAACTAAATACTAAAGTGTTTAGAGAATATAGAGAGGAGTTCACAGTGGTTGTGAAGTACTTAGTAAGCTCAGAAGCACATCACCAACTATTTTTGCAGTTTGATGATTCTTCATTGTATTTTAATGCAAAATCCAAATGGTAAGTAAGTTTCACATTTCAAAGTAGTCCAGTAGATCACAAACTACACAAACATTCTAAAATTTTCAAAACAAAATTATTAAAGGAGAATGTCCCCGAAGCACTGGAGCAGGTATTTCTCCAAAACACAGCTAGTTAGCGAGTTGTTAATCATAGATATAACCCAGGCTCATATGTATGTACAATGTTAGAGCTGTCTAAGTTGATAAATCAGATACTATCCTTTTAAAGATGTTTCTCTTTATGCCTTGCCTATAATAGTACACTTCTTTACTTATTCAAAGCATGAATCCTCTTTTACTCAGATCCTGTCCCTTTTGGCTCTGTACATCTCCTGGGACTGCAGAATGTTTCAGTGGTAACTTATTCTTTCGCACACTGTACATTTCACTGGAGAGTAAAAAAAATAACTTTACTTATCAGCGGAACACTCTGTGTCAAATAAAGATAATTAAAGCATCAACACCCTACCCCCTTTGTGTTTGATTAGTTCCTCCTTCACTACCATTTGTTACTAATAGTCAAAATACGGGCCACTAAAAAAAAAAAAAAAAAAAAAGTGAAGTATGTTTTATGATGTAAATCAAGAACAGAAAATTGAAATACACTTCTGGAGACTACGCAACAAACAGTTCTAAGACTAAGTATCTGAAAGAAGTCCTCAATGTAAATGCTTATACATAACGGAAATGTTCTCATGYTTTGGGCCTATATTGGGCTGGTGCTATCATAACATTGTTATATTTATCATGCTCTAGGACATTTGCTAAGCAGAAAGCTGTAAAGAACTTCGTTCTTGAGACTTGCTTGTTTTTATTAAAAACAGTCTTTGATATGTACATGAATGTATACACAGCTAGATAAAAGACGATGCTTGGTTAAGGTCATTGCCCTCTTAATGTATGAATACGGAGTCCTGATAAGGACTTGTTACATGTATGTATTTGTGAGGAAATGGACATTTTAGTTTATAGATACAGTCACACATGTGGCAATGAACCAGACAATATGCTTCTGCAGTGCAAAATACTGGCTAATGTTTGAAAGACTTATAAATCGATTAACTGACTACCCCAACCACATTAAAAATAATAATAATTAATAAATACACAAAAAGATTTCTACACCTTTCACCTATACAGAAATGGGACTTTGGAGGAAATGTTCGATTTGCCAGTACACTCTGGTGTGATAAATAATTTTCTTCACTACACAGTGCATTTCTAATCAGAAAAGGTGTAAGGATAATTCATAAAAGATTACAGAACTGGCCAGGAAGCAGTACATCCCAAGCAARGACATAATGTCACTCAGAAATTCCTATACTGTTTCTTCTAATCCTACTAAGGGTGACATAAATTTCTGAAAATATACATATCCAAAAATGGTAGTGTTTTAAATAGTCAGTAATTGTTTGTAAAGCACAGCAAAGAAAAAAGAAACCAAGACACAATGATGGGCTAAACAACGCAAGCAAAACCAGGCCCTATAGGGCCTGGTCTTCAATGAATGGCTGTTAACATGCAAATCTCATATTCACAATGGAAAGTCTCATGGAAAGAAATCTGCTCAACTGCCATCATTTTACGCTACGAAACAAAGTGAAGAAAACAGCATATTTTATAAAGTTACGTTTATATCTAAAATGGGAAAACAAACAAGTATTTACATTTTAAGAATATGACCTAAAATTTTGATGGAGGATGCTATCCCCCAAGTTGCAAAGTGATTCTTGTTATACAATGAGCTTTCTTATCTCTGTCTGTCTTTGCTGAAAATTAATAGCAGCCAAGCTCCTGACATGTAATGTTCAGCATCTTGAGGCCTGGGATTTTACATCTATGACCCAGAAAAAAAACAAAAACAAAACCTTCATTAAACCCATCCCTACTCAGGAAACTACTTTTGTATGTTTTAACTTTTGACAAGTGCTTAAGAGCTACTGAATCCTAAGGAATTTAAACATTTACCTAGGACTAAGTAGACATACACTAAGACGTTTACTTAGAACTGRATTGCTAAATTGGGACCTAAAAGAGTATTCTGGAGAGCGGTATCATGCAGAAAAGACAAGAGTAGCTTTCAAAATAAATACATGAAAGGCAGATTGAAAAAAAAAAATGTGAACATGAAATGTTAAGTCTTAAATATCTTCATTTTAAGCCTTACATTTAAATACTTAATTCAAGAAAGAGGAGAGTTATGAGCTATGGGTTGTTGGTTTTTTTTTTTTTTTTAGTCTTCTACATTTATGTTCTCCTATGTGAGGTATTCCAGAAGGAAATCTCACATAATCACAATGAAAACAACTTATACTCATTTGGGTACACCAATCAGTCATGTAAGATGAGACAGTTCCTGGTGGCTACATTGTGGATGGACAAAGTATCACTTACTGATTCCAATTACATTAATGGCACATGAGTATCACTCTCATCTACAGCACCCAGAACACATACTTCTTGCTCTGTCTACTTACTCATTTAAAACTTTATAAACCTTCTAATGTCTCCTTGGAACAACAGCAGGAATCCTTAGTCAAAGCAGGCATGTACACCTGAACTACAGAACTATCTCATATAACACCAAATCCTAGTTGTTTATTTATAAACACATTGCTCCATATTTGTCTCTAAATATTACGCTGAACAAGAGTTCCACCTTTTTTTTTTTTTTAAATACTAAAATACTAGTATTGTGGACTGATAAATTAACAAATGCTCCACTGCCAATGTTTGAGACATGTAAAGTCTCTGTACTATTTATGCACATATGACTTAATGCCTTAAGGTATTATGCAAAAGCATGCACAAAATGACATAAGTGTCACTTAGTAGCAAGTTAGCAGGTACGTACGTAGGGGAAAACTGTAACAGAAACTTGTGCTTACTAGCCTCTTCTACAAAGAGTTTTATATAGCATTACTCTTACTATTTCCTGAAAACTTTTCTTAACTTATGTGCATGCTTAACAGGTGCACAAGAACTTTTGACATGCTTAAAAATAAGAAGATATGGCATTAGAATATCAGCTGCAAATTATTCAGCTATATTAATCTTCATAACAAATTAGACACCTAGCACAGAAAAAAAAAATTGTCAGGACACTGAGATTCTGGATTCGTACCAAGCGGAATAAATAATGGAGTAATTTAGAATGTATTTCTTTCTGTTTGATTATTGCAAGTGAAAGTGTAGTAAAGCCAYTTTCTTCTACTAAAAAGTCCTTTAATGTATTGTATGTTAAAAATATGTCCTTATAGAATATTAAATAATTCAAAGGAAAATATATTTTTGTAATATACTCTCAAAGAAGGTTTTTATCAAGCAAATCAGTCATCTATGTGGTCTTTATCATTCCTGCATTTACCTTTCAAGGCACTTTTTTCCACTAAAAATAAATTACACTTTAACAGGTTTTAATTTTTATGTTTAGACGAATTGCATCAGCAAGAAAGATTTAATACCTGGTTCACATAGGTTCCACTTCTACTTTGTTGTTAATATTCACTAAAAAAGTCATAATCTGTCTGCTAGGTCATAATCTGTCTACTACTAAATGTTACCAGATGTAATACTGGGAACTTTCTTAGTACTCCATATTTTATATTCACTATATTTTCTAACTGAAATTGTAATGTTCTCTCCAGGAGAGAGCTAATGAAATGTATCACCCAGAAACTACTGTGTCAAATGTTCTATAAAACATTTGTATAACTTATAAAACAACATGCACAAAGATAGTGGCAGAATCCACATCCCATCACACATTTCTGGTGGACTGGAGGCCTCAGTRGCTCCATATAGTGCAATTCCTATCACAGTATTTTAAATATTTTTAGGAAGAATGCAAATACTGATTGCACACAGTAAAACTTGAAACCTAGCAGCCTAGCAGATGTCTCAAAGTATTAAAAAACGCCACAGTGTACCATATTTGTATGTCAATAAGTTGAAAATAAAGGGGTTTTTTTAATGTCAACTGGTCAGAATTTCCCTGTTCCAGACCTGGCTCTTTATTTGTATTAATCAGCTACCTCTAGATCCCTGTGTAGCATGCTATATAGCTGAGAAAACTCTCTGAATATGTGCCTTAACTGGAGAGAGGTAATGGAAATCACCAAATGCGTATCATTTATCTCATTTTACATCCACTCAAATATTATACCATAGAAAATTATCTCTGTTCAGGCTACATATGTGTCTTATAAAATATTTTATCTTAAAATAACACTGGCACATTCCCTGGGGCGTGATTCCCCACTGTGGTATCCCTGTTTTATTTCGGGGACTGTAAAGTCCCTCTCGTCGCAGTTTCGTCGCAGTTTTAGGCTGTCAGAGGTTCACTGAACCCATCTCAGTGAGCAGAGCCAAGATCAGAGCCAGTGACTTGTGGCACTCTTAAATGAAGGGACACTTCCCTCTGAGGGCTTCATTCAAGCCAGCAGGAACTGCAGGCAGAGCTATGCCGGCCAGGCAAACGAAGGCCCCTTGGCGTGGCTTAATCTATTTCGCGTGTTATACATGGCAAAAAATATACATATCTCTACACAGTGGGGGCTGATTCTACGCTCACTTGCATCACTGAACTCAGAGCCTCTGCTGAACCCAGTGAAATTCCAATGGTGTAAATTAGATCATAGGGAAGCTTGTAGATTATTAGGGGATTTTGATCTTAATGAACGACCCGATAATTGGAGCCATTAACGCTTCAAAGGCGGCACATTCGCACGCGGCCTTCCGAGGTGCATGTGCTCGGACAGCCGCGCGTCCCCCGCAGCGAGGCGGCAGCTCACCCCTCCCTGCGCCCGAGGGCAGCTTAACCTCTGCCTCCCTCAGTGAAGGTCTCTAAATGGCCCCGGGGGTGCGGGGAGAGTCTCCCTTCTCCTAACCGCTCCATCCGCCTCCTCTCGCCTTCAATAGGCGCTAATGAGTGCCGAGGGCRGCGCGGGCGGCCCCGTGACGGGACGGCCCGCGCCGCTGGCCCACCCGCCTCGCTCAGCCACCCGCRCGCGGCGCTGGCCGTTGGTTGGCGGCGGCCGTTACCCGCCGCCCCTCCCCCGCGGCCGTTGAGCGAGCGGGTGGGGGCGAGGCGCCCTCGGGGGCGGGGCCGGCTCAGAGAGGCGGCGCGGCCATCGTGTCAGCGAGCCAAAAAAAAGGGGGGAAAAACGGAAAAGAAGCGCGCTTCCCTGAGTGCCCTCCCTGCGTGCTGTGTTTTGTGTGTGTGGGCTGAGCTGGGTGCCTGCGGGGCGGAGGGGGGGGGCCCGCGGAGTGTGTGTGTGATGTGCCTGTACCTGTGCGGGGTTACAGCGGGCACACGCGGCTCTCTTACCTGCTTGCTGTACTTGCTGCCGGCCTGACAGCTGTACTCGGAGCAGTGGTCCGAGCCGATGGAGATGTTGTCGCCAGCGCCCACGAAGGTGTTGGCCGGCGGCAGGTCCTGCACGGCCTGATGCTTCTTGCCGGCGGTGGGGGACTGCGGGTGCAGCTGCACGGTGGGCAGCGGCGAGCTGGACTTGTAGTGGCGCGCCAGGTCGGGGCTGCCCGGGCCGCCGTTGACCGAGCGGTAGCGCCCCATGCTAGGGCTGTCCGAGAGCTTCTCGTTGACGCTGTCGTAGCGCTGCCCGTTGGGCTTGGAGGCCTCCACGGTGACAATGCTGCTGTAGAGGGGCTGCTTGCCCTTCTTGCCCTTCTTGTCCTTCTTGGGCTTCTTGGCCTTGTCGTGCGGCTGCGGCGTGAAGAAGTCCTCGTGGTCCTTCTTGCCGGCCTCGTAGCCGTGCTTGCCCTTGGAGCGGCAGTAGCGAGCCATGACCACCACGAGGATGAGCAGCACCACGGTCATGATGCCGGCCACCACGCCGATGACGATGCTGAGCCGCTGCTTGCTCAGCTCGTAGCTCGGGTCGCCCGCGATGTCCTGAGCCAGCGGCGTGTGGAGGCTGCGCGCGACCTGACTCTCCACCACGGTGGCGTTGGAGAGGCTCTCATTGACGAAGACGTGGAGCAGGGCCGTGGTGGACTGCGGCGGCTGCCCGCTGTCGTTGACCTGTACCACGAGGCGGTGCAGGCCGTAGTGCTTGGGCGCCAGCTTGCCCACCAGCGACACCACACCGCTGGCCGGATCGATCTCGAAGAGGCGGAAGGGGTTGCCGCCCACGATGCTGTAGTTGAGGTCGGCGTTGAGGCCCGTGTCAGCGTCCGTGGCCACCACGGTGGCCACCACGGTGCGCAGGTTGCTGGAGGGCGGCAGCACGGTGTAGGAGCTGTTGCTGGGGAATGTGACGGCGGGCGCGTTGTCGTTCTCGTCCATGACGAAGAGGGACACGGTGGCGGTGGCCGAGCGCGGCGGCTCGCCGCCGTCCACCGCCTTTACCCGGAACGTGTAGCTCGTCTGCTGTTCCCGGTCGAAGGAGACGGTGGAGTAGATGGTGCCCGTGTCGTTCTCGATGGAGAAGATGCCGGCGGCCTGGTCGTGCTCCCCGGGCTGAATGGAGAGGCTGAGCTCGGCGTTGCGGCCCTTATCGAGGTCCATGACGGTGACCATGCCCACGGGGCTGTTGGGCTGCAGGTTCTCCTTCACGTAGAAGGTGAAGACGTCCTGCATGAAGCGCGGCTCGTTGTCGTTGCGGTCTGCCACGCGCACCACCACGGTGGCGGAGCCCTGCAGCGGCGGCACCCCCTTGTCGCGCGCCGTCACCTGAAACTCGTAGGTGTCGCGCTGCTCGCGGTCCAGCACCGCCTGCACTGACACGTCGCCCGAGTCCGGGTCGATGGTGAAGAGGCCGCCCGGCGCCTCGGCCGAGAGCGGCGACGGCTCCAGCGAGTAGGTGATCTCGGCGTTCTTGCCGCTGTCCGCGTCCGTGGCCACCACGGTGGCCACGCGCTCGCCGGGCAGGTTGTTCTCGGGGAAGGAGACCTCCAGCACGGCCTGGCTGAACACCGGCGGGTTGTCATTGGTGTCCGCGACCCGTACCAGCAGGGAGTTGTTGCTGGACAGGCTAGGGCTGCCCGAGTCCACGGCCACGATGACCACGTTGTAGTCACGGACGGCCTCGTAGTCTAGGGGCGCCGAGGTGTGCAGGAAATACTTGCGCTTGTTCTGCGGCTCCCCCTCGCCCTCACTGGCCGGCTTGAGCTGGAAGGGCACGTCGCCCACTACGGTGCAGGTCACCACGCCGTTCTCGCCCTGGTCGCGGTCCGAGACCTGCACCAGCGCGATGGGGGTGTCCACCAGCACGTCCTCGGCCACGCTGGCCACGCCGTCCCGCAGCGGGATGCGCCCGATCTTACGGATGTCGATGGTGGGCACGTTGTCGTTCTCGTCGCGGATGTTCAGCACCACCGTGGCCTTGTCTGTCTTGGGGGGCTGCCCCCGGTCGCGGGCCATGACGGTGAAGCGCAGCTGGTTCACCTCCTCGCGGTCGATGCGGTGCAGGACGCTGAGCCAGCCCGAGGTCTCGTCGAGGCGCAGCAGGCGCCGCACGGACTCGGTGGCCGCGCCGAACACGTACTCGATCTGCCCGTTCACCCCCACGTCCAGGTCGGCGGCCCGCAGCTGCAGGATAGGCGTCCCGGGGCTGCTGTTCTCCGCTAGGTCGGCCTCGTAGACGCTCTTCTCGAAGCGGGGACTGTTGTCGTTCACGTCGGTGATGAGCACCCGCAGGATGGCCTGCGAGGAGCGCGCCGGCTCGCCGCCGTCGCGCACGCGGAGGCTCAGCTCGTACGAGTCGCGCTGCTCGCGGTCCAGCGCCCCCTTCACGATGAGCTGCGGCTGCTTCTCGCCGTCCAGGGTGTCGGCCACCTGCAGCTCGAACACGCTGCTCCGGGCCGCGTCCGCCTCTTGCCGCCGCTTGCTGCCGCCGGGGTAGAGGGCGCTCTCGGCGCCCGCCGCGGCCCCCCCGCCGCCACCGCCGCCGCCGCGCCGGCCGCCGTCCCCGCCGGGCTCCTGCAGCAACTCGTAGCGCTCGATGCCGTTGCGGCCGAAGTCCCTGTCGGTGGCGGTGGGCAGCAGGTACAGGGTCCCCACGGGCCGGTTCTCCTCCACCGTGAGCGTGAGGACGGGCGAGGGGAAGGTGGGGGTGTTGTCGTTGATGTCCAGGATAATGACCCGGCCCTCGAAGAGGTCCACCCAACTCTGCGAGGGGCCGATGACCGACACCTCGAAGTCCAGGAAGCACTCGTTCTCGTCGAAGATCATCTGGCACTGCGGCAGCTTCTCGCGGTCGATGCGCCGCTCCGTGGTGCTCAGCTCCCCGGTCATGTTATCGATCTTGAGGTAGTCGGAGCCCGATTCCAGGCTGAATGTCACCTCGCCGGAGCCCGTCACGATGCCCAGGTCGGCAGCCACGTTGCCGATGCGGATATCGGCGGGTCCCTCCTCGGCCAGCCGGTACCTCAGGAGCTGCTTGGCCGCCGCCAGGCTGACCCAGAGCGGCGGAGGCAGGAGCAGCAAGAAGCAGCAGCAGCAGCAGCAATGCACAAAGCCAAGGAGAGTCCGCATCTTCCTCATCTTCGCACCGAGAAGCCCCCTCCGCTTTCTCCCACCCGACCCCCAATAGACTCCCCCGATGAGCCAACAGCGAGGCTGAGGGTCCAGATGATCAGTTATAAAATCCTTCTCCTCCTGGAAACTTAATGGATGGTGCCATTGGTGGTCAAAACCGTGCTGCGGGCTTCTCTGCTGCTCTCCCTGGCTTCCAGTGGCGATATACTTACAGTTCACGGGACAGTGTATTTTGCTTTTTAAGGATTCATCTCGGCAGATAGGATGGGATTTTCCTCCTCCTCCCCCTTCTTCTCCTCCTCCTCTCTGATTTTACTGTAATCACTTTGCAAGGTTTGCAGTAAAAGCAGGAGCAGCACTGTGCGATTTGAAGCCCCCCAGGTCGTCTTCTTCGACACTAGAGTTAACTACAATTCACACACTCTCTCTCCTCGCTCTCTCTCTCTCGCTCTCTCGCTCAGCCGTTTACGACCAAGGCATTAGCTTTATTCTTCCCCCTCTCTGCACACACAGGAAAAAAATGTGATTCGCTTTATTCAAAGAGCTCGTGTCCGGGGAAACTCCAAATCCTCTTAGCAATGGGCAGTTCTTTTAAAAATAATAACAATTAAAAATAAAGGAAAATAATCAAAAATCCCAATAATGTCGGAAGCTGTACAACTGAGAGCAGACGAAGCCCGTGTATTACAGAGCAGTCCATAGAATATCCCCTTCGGTTGGCAGAAAAGCACCCAAATCCATCTTCAGAGATCGCCTAAAATGTTCAGCTCTTTCTCCGGAGAGGATTTTTTAACAACTCTGCGCAAGGTCATTAGTCACAAAGCAGCGATACAGAAACTGCAGAAGCCGCTTGCCCACAATCTGCCAGGCTGTAGATACGAACATACAGACAGCACAGTCCCAAGTTTGTTTTTGCATCCGCAGTTCGTGCGTGTGCCTTACCTGCATTTGCACTGCATGTGTTACAGCAGTCTGGATCTGCAGCACGGAGAGCGCCTCACAAATGAGATTGCAGCCTCGCTCCCCCACGCTCTCCCTCTCGCCTCTTCCTTCCCGTCCCAGTGCAGGTAACCAGATCTGAACTTGATCCTCTCAGTTCAAAGGTTAGCAACAAGGCTGTGTGTCCAAAGGCGATTATTGGTCTCTTGTTAATATACCCGGAGCGGAACAAGATGTAACTGGATCCCCCACGTGAATTAACACAGATTCTGAATTACATCCATACAAGCGGAATGGCAAAGGGGAGGGGAAAAGAACCGCGAGGCGGTTTCAAAAAAAAAAAAAAAAAAAAAAAAAAAAAAAAAAAAAAAGCAGAGTCCTGCCTGCAAATAAAATTATATCAGTCAGTTGTTTCCTCTGATCTGCACCGCCACGGCGGGTGAAATCTGCAATTGTGTATTCCCTCCTGTGCCTTTCAGAGAAGTGTGGCTCGGACGAGGCGCTTTCACGGCAAAGCGGCTTGTGCTTTAAAAAATGTTGAATGGCAACTGAGAAGCTTCCCACTCAGAAGGGAGGGGGAAAAAAAAGAAAAGAAAAAAGAAAGGCAGTAAACCGGCAAGTTTGCCCAAAGTGGTGGGAGCTGCTGAAGCCTCTCGGTAGCTCTTCCCTGACGCTGCAGCAGTAGAGCCGCCTGCGCTACATACACAGAAAGAGAGAGAGGGAGAGAGAGAAAGAGAGAGAGGGAGGGAGGAASGGAGGGAGGAGGAGGAGGAGGGAGGACGAGTCAAGCGCTGCACTCCAGAAAGCCCAGCCTTACCCTCTGCCTCTGCTGCTGCTCTTGCTGCAAGCGGGATAGCTGCTCATGGCAAAACCCCGTTCCGTCCTCCGCACCGATCCACACTGCACGCCAGAGTGTGGCTGCTGTTGCCTTCCCTAAGCCGCGATCGGTAGTGATTATCTGCCACCCTTTCCCTGCCCACCTCCGCTTTACGCTGTGAACCGAGCAACGTTTTTTTTTTT